>OY992876.1:92168438-92320976 GCA_963921405.1 Cepaea hortensis | reverse complement strand
AGGCTCGTGAGAGATGAAGTCTCCTACCCTAAGAATGTCAGACAAGAGGACGCATTTTCTACAGAAAGAGAACATCCACAATATATGTAATTATAATTTGCTCTGCGCACGCTCGCACGCACGCTCGCACGCACGCACGCAAGCGCGCGCACACACTCTCTCTCTTTCTCTCACACACTTTCTCTCACACACACTCTCTCTCTGACACACTCTATCTCTCTCACTCTTACCACACACATTCTCTATCCCTCACACACACACACACACTGCTCATTCTCTCACTCTCTCACACCACACATTCTCTCTCTCTTTCACCACACATATACCACACACTCTCATTTACACACACACTTTCTCTCTCCCACACTCACACACTCTTCTCTCTGTCACACACACTGTCTCTTATAAACACTCTCAAACACTCTCTCTCTCACATAATATCTCTCTCTCTCACACAGTGTCTTTATCTCTCTCTCTGTCACCTCTCTCTCTCTCTCTATCTCTCTCTCTCTCTCCACTCACAGCACATCTCTCCGCTTATAAAACACCCCACAGTTTGTGTAATTGCATGGAGCGCCGTGTCACACGTTTCACCTCTGACCTTTCATCTAGTACTGCCGACCTCTGCCAGTCAGACATCAGCAGGTGCAAAAACCAGACCTCGTGCCCGCAGAGAACGGGACAATTTATTCGTCCACATGTGTGACTAGACACAGCACCTGGTCTGGTCGTGTCCGGTGTGACCTACATCTCAAGAACCCCGATCCATCCACCCACCTTATGTCCATTGAACTCCCGGAGACCCCGCGCGAGCCTGCATTTTGGCAGGGATATGGAGAACCAGCTGTTGATCTTGGCTAGCAACTGTTATAAACTCTTTGTTTCGTTTCCTCCTTGGACCCATGCAACACAAAAGGTAAATACAAAACTTGGAACGGCAATATTTTCAAACCTGACTTATCGTCCTTGACTTGGAGACGTTAATTACAAGTACCTCTGAAGTCGGAGTGGGTTCGCCTGATGGCGAGAGGCACTTCATAGGGAAAGCTAATCCACACGCAAAACTCAGTCCAGCACTACTAGACGTAGTGTGTATGAACTAGGCTTGAGTTAAAAAAAACGTCAGTAGTTTGGCATTTCTTTCTGAACGACTATCGCCTATAGCACGGACATCAACGCAAGGCGTTTCAATGCAGTTTAGCTGCCGATTTCGAGCATGTGCCGGGGAATTGGGAAACGCATTCACTGCCTCAAAGCCACTGCTCCGAGAGAGAGAGAGAGAGAGAGAGAGTCTCCGAATCATCATCATCATCATCATACACTTTTGCCGTCATGCGTCGTGGGGAGGAAGTTGTGACGCTCCAGCGCCCGATGGGTGGCACTGGACAGTGTCGTTCTCAATTTCCTCCATAATTCTTGAGCAATAGTAGAAATCAATTCCCTACCGGTTTGCTGGATCTGTCGTGGACGCATCTTAATTTGAACACACCGATTAAAAAAAAAAAAAAAAAACAGTTATTTCTCCACATCGCAATGAACAAATGTTTACTTCGCCGCCTTGAATAAAAACACAAAATACAATTAAGCAGTCCGACAAATGAAAAACAAAAACAAAACAAACATACATTTGTTGATGGGACCGTTTCGATCCCATCATTCATCATCATCATCATCATCATGTGCCATATGTGTTTTGTCATACAAAGCAATACTGATCGACGTATAGCACGATTATTTTTTCCATATCCTACTTACAGGATATCGCTGTCAACACCAGCAATGCTGTTGTTGATGTCTTGGCAAGTTTACGTTCAGTAGTTTACCATTGATTTCTGAACGACCGGCTCCCATACCATCACGTTAAAACCCAGCGCGGCACGGTTTGCTGCCAAATAGGTCGCAGCTGTGTTTCAAACGCAGGTAAGCGGCCTCACGAATAGCGTCCGCAAGATCTTAGCCACGGAGATCGGCTATAGCACGATGCTTGGTAAAAAAAAAAAAAAAGAGTTAAACGCAACTGGAACTTCTTGCTGGCATCTTCATCATGCACCACAACAGCTGTAGTAAGTTCACGTGACTCACGCACCGTTTGCCCTGGCCAGTTTATGACCTAGTTTTCCAATCTTGTCTAATACTGGTATAAGGTTATCAACCACGACATTTCAGGCCTGGATGTTTCCGTGAAGTCCCGGTCGTTTCCGTAGTTGAGGTATGGGTGTATGCGGAGAGGAGGGGAGAGCGGGAGGGAGAGAAAGGATGAGAAAAGGAAAGATGAGAGACAGGAAAATAGAAATTGAAAAGTTTAGAGACGGGGAAAGAGAAATGGAAAAATAAAAAATAATTGAGAAAAAGGGGGGAGGTGTGGAAAAATTTAGAGACGGGAAACAGAGGTGGAAAAGTTGAGAGACGTAAAACAGAGAGGTAGAAAAATTGAGAGAAAGACAGAAGAAGGATGACCGATTGAATATAACAGAGATTGGACAAGTTGAGAGTTGGGGGAAAATAGATGGACACTTTCAGAGATGGGTAATAGAGGAAGGATGAGAGGTTGAAATAAGAGAGACGGGAAAGAGAGAGGAAGGATGAGAGGTTGAAAATAAGAGAGACGGGAAAGAGAGAGGAAGGATGAGAGGTTGAAAATAAGAGAGACGGGAAAGAGAGAGTAAGGATGACAGCTGGAAAATAAGATGGGGAAAGATTGGTGGAACAGTTTAGAGGGGGGGGGGGGGGCGGGGGAGAATAGATGGACATGGGCAGGAGAGGAATGATGAGAGAAGGAAAATGCGAAGGAATGATGAGAGATTGAAAATGCGAAGGAATGATGAGAGATGGAAAATGCGAAGGAATGAAGAGAGATGGAAAAGCTGAGAGTTGGAGAGAACCAAAGAAAGAACTTTATTTACAAAGGGTCACAAACTGGGCAGGCAGTCCTGCCTTACATTCAGCACTTCCAACCACTCATCTTGCACACACCCATCTTGCACACACCCATCTTGCACACACCCAATTTATGTTATGGGTTGCCCATGTTGCATTCATGTAGAAAAACAAAAGATGGTAATATGAATGCTGAGCATATAAACAAGACATACTGACATGTTATGGCATCCATCCATCCACCCATCCACACTCAAGAGAGACCCAACCACCCGTCCATCCACGCATTCACAAACAGATCCATCCATCCACACACACACACACACACACACACACACACACACACACACACACACATTGACCCACCCACCCACCCATCCATCCACCCACAGACCCATCCATGCACTCACCCACCCATCCACTCATCCATCCATTGAATCATTCATTCACACATTCACAAACAGATCCATCCTTCCATCCATCCATGCATCTGTCCGTCCACTCACTCAAAAACCCATCCATCCATCCATCCATACATCCATCCATACATCCACCCTCTCACAAACAGAAAGACCCACCTTCACACCCACCAACCCATCTGTCCATCCATCTGCTCACAGACCCATGCATTCATCCATCCACTCACAGACAGAACTGACCCATCCATGCACCCACCCATCCAACCAATCCATTCATGTATTAGAAAGGAGACGGGGGAGGAGGAAGAAGAATAAAAGGAGGAGGAATATACAAAGAAAGAAAGACAAAGAGAGAAGATGGGGAAATAAGCACAATAAGTTCTGACTTTCAATATTTTTCCCCTTACTTTAACTTTCAAGTTGCAGTTTCGCTGCATAATGTTGCTCTCATATCCATCCACCAGGGAGAACCTACATCTGTAGCCAGTTCCCTTGCCTTATGCATTTTGCAGTCCCAGTGTCTTTAATACCTTCTATCCGCGTCATGTGAGTCTACGCATGCCTCTTCTTCCAGAAACCATGCTGTCCATTATTGTTCTTTCCAAGCCACTGTAACATTTAACTGTTTACGTGCCATGGGATGATAAATCGTTGTATTCGAATTTCCCATAACTGCCACAGGTTTATAAATCAAACAGTAGTTACAATATCAATATAGCAGTGTTCCCTATGCAACCCCCTTTACTATGATATATAATACAAAATGTCTCTTACCATATTAACAACGTTAAGTCATAACTGTGACACACACCCCTACTTCCCATTTTCCGCCATCCAGTATTGTTTGGTCCAAACCTACTTTGTGTCTGGCACTGAATCCGTTAATATGGTCAAAGTATTCAGTTTCCTAGACATGGTCATATTTATGAGCAAGTTTGATGTCTATGTTCAGATCTTGTTGGGTGTCAATATTTTTCTTATTCTGACTCTAGTATATGTGTGTCTTTGTTGCCTGTTCTTTGCAGGAAGTTGCGCTCAACCTCAACTCCAGAATGATTTACTGGACAATTTTACGTTCAGCAGTTTGCCATTACTGGCTCCATGGCGAAGGTGTTACAGAAGCAGTTCAGAATCCCACTTTCGAAACACAGCTGCAGGCGATTTGGCAGCAGACCGCCTTGCGCTGGTCTTTTTTGAAATGGTATGGGTGCCAGTCGTTCAGAAAGCAATGGCTGACTACTGAACATAAACTTGCCAAGAGATCACAACAGCAAAAAATGCTGGTGTTGACTGTGACGTCCTGTAAAGGATATGCAACTAATTAGCTTGCCATTGCTTTCTAAGTTAGTCAGAGTTGCAACTTCACGGCAAAGGGTCACCCATAATGCTCCGTTCCTGTACCCTGTGAATACCACACAAAATGCTACTCACTGCCCCATGTGAAAAGTGGAACAAACGACACTACGGACAAACTTTCTGAACGAGAGGGCAATATTGAAATCCAATTAACTGGTGTAGAGAATGAACCTTCTATCAGGGCACCAGAAGTTTAAGCGCATGCTTGTTAAACCCCACAGCATCATCATTATGTGCCATGCCGAGAAGCGAGGACAGTCATGTTCCTCCATCTCCTTGATCACCAGATTCGTGGGTCAGCTTTGTATTCTTGTCCCAATTATGCGTTGTGGTAAAGCCATCCAGGTATTTACTTCTCTTCCTCTTTGTTCTTTTCCCCTCAATATTGCCAGTTGTCACAAAGTTCTCCAGTTTATTTTTTCTCATAATGTCCCTAAAATGTCTTGACTGATTACATCTCATTTTTCTAATCAGTTTATGGTTTTCATTTGCCTCTTGTAGTACTTGCTCATTGGTTTTTCTATCTGTCCATGGTATTCTTTGCATTTTCCCCAGAAACCACATTTCCACTGCCATTAGATGTTTCTCATCCTGTCTGCCCATTGCTCACGTTTCACATCTACGAGAATATATCGGCACAAATTCTATGCAGCACATCAACGCTATTTTTCCCATTGCATTTGACATCATTTCTATGGCCACATCGACAACGAACATTTGTCTTTTTGCTTGCAGGAAAATCAGACACTCAGCAGAAACTGGACAATGCCATGATCGACGTCAACTCCAAGTACCACCAGCTTGAGGAGACGGAGAAGAACTCTGTGCGGTCAGCACTGATAGAGGAGCGATCTCGCTTCTGTCTGTTCATCACTTGTCTGAAGCCATTTGTGGTGAGTATAGTCGCCATTCTCAAACATTACTTACTACCTGCCTGCCTGCCTGCCTACCTACTTACTTACCTACCTATTTACCTACCTAACTACCGACCTACCTGCCTACTTATCTTCCTACCTTACCTACCTACCTACCTACCTGCCTGCCTGCCTGCCTGCCTGCCTGCAAGTAGAAGAAGAAGATGTAGAAGAAGAAGAAGAAGACGAAGAAGAAGGAAAAACATAGGAAGAAGAAGAAACAGAGGAAGAAGAAGAAATAGAGGAAGAAGAAGCAGCAGAAAAAGAAGATATGATGGGGAATAGAGGGCAGAAGGAAAAGAAGAAGAAGAAATACATGCACCATGTCTGTTGATTCACAACAAGATGTTCCCTGTTCAACACAGGACCAGGAGCTGAAGCTTCTGACTGAGATGACCCACATCAATGAGATCATGGAGAACTTGTGCATGCAAGCCAATGAGCCTGCAATTCTTCCAGCTTCCAGCGAGCAGGTGATTCTTGACTTGAAAGGGATAGATGCAACCACATTCAACTTCACACAGGTAAGTCTCTCAGGTGTACAGAGTTATACCAGGTGAGATTTAGCAGTCTTGGTGGGTATTGTTACGCCCTTGTGTAGAGGAGGAAAGACTACATGAGGTTATAAAGCACAGGGTTTATTTTTAATAACTGCAGTGTTTGAAAATATTGCTGGTCCAAGTTTTGTGTTTACCTATTATGTTGCAAGAACTTTACAGAGGGTGAATACAAAACTTGGACCAGCAATATTTTCAAACACTGCACCCTCATTAAAAAAATCCTAGGGTATAAAAAAAAAAGACACAGCAAGGTTGTAAATTATCTGTCCCCAGGGTAGAAGATGACACACCAGAGCAAAAAAAAAAAAATTAGTTAAAGGGAAAAAGGATAGGGTTATTGCACCGGGTTTAATCCCATATAGCTCAGTCTTTTCTCACATTGCAGCCTGCCAAAAAGCATCACACAGATCATGAACTCTGTAGCTCCAGCGATGACCATTTGGAGGCTACGACAAAAGTGCAACTGCAAACTGAATGATCGAGTACAGAAATGAACCCACAGCCTTCTGTGCGGGGCAGGCGGTGTAAAGTTAAAGCAAGATATTATGTACTTTGACAGCTCAGGGTAGAAGAGAAGAGACTGAATAAGAATGTAAGGTACATATGTACTCAGGGTAGAAGAGGAAATACTGAATAAGAATGTAACAAAATTTATACTCCAGGGTAATAGTGGAAAGACTAAACAAGACTGTGAGATACCTATGTACACAGGGTAGAAGACGAGAGACTGAATAAGACTGTAAGGTACCTGTATACTCAGGGTAGAAGAGGAAAGACTGAATAAGACTGTAAGGTACCTATGTACTCAGGGTAGAAGAGGAAATACTGAATAAGAATGTCCTGGGAAGGTAACCAGGTCAACAAATGCCTGAAGAAGTCTGATGTGTCAGCCGAAAGGTACAAATATCGCAGCTCTACTGTAAACAGATATACCATAGTTATGTCCAAAACAATATTCTGAATGCAGAAGACGAGGTAGAAGAATAAGAATGTTACGTACCTATGTACTTAGGGTAGAGGAGGAAAATCTACACATTCTTTGGTCATAAGATCCCTCTACATCACTGGGTATTACCACAATACCCCAGGGTAGAAGAGATGCCAATAGCAAGATAGCGTTCCTCAACATCTGAGGAAAAAAGATAAAAGATTACATAAGACCATACAGTGTTGATATATCCCAGGGTAGAGGAGAATAAATACACAAGACCACTAGGTACCTTTTGATCCCTGGGTAGAAGAGGAAAGACTAAACAGAACTATAAGTACTGTGATATCCTAGGATATAAGAGCAGAAACTGCTTAAATAATGGTATATTTACATCCTTGGGTAGAAAAGGATAGACTAAGCAAGTGTAAGATCTCGTTGTATCTATTATATGCCATAGTAAACAACTGACATAACACCGCCCATATGTATGCAGTGTTCTCATATAATATGTAATAACCGTTTCTGTTACATGGTATGTTTGTCACATAATCTCCAAGCCAAAATGAAAAATGATCTGCATTGTGACATACAATATCTGGTTGTCCATCATACTCTCTAGAACAGTGGTTCTCAACCGGTGGGGAATCCAGGTTAGGGTTTCCAGGGGGGAATTAAGATTATTTCAAGATCACGTTAATACAAGAACCGATTACATGATATTGTTTTTCCCTCCATACTTTACGGTTCTGTACTTCTCGCCCTTCTGAAATTTGCTTTATAACGTGAGTAGACCCGCAAATCACGTTTTATGTAGACGCCTTGACTTGTTCTAGTATGTGTTATTAAATTTAGCTTCCATTTTTACATATACTGTGTAGTGGCGGTTGAGGGGGGGGGGGATTTATAGGGAGGAAATACGAAAAGGGGTGGGGGCATGACGTTCTAAACATATGGTGAAGGGGTGCCTGGGCCACACAAAAAAAGATTGAGAACCACTGCTCTAGAACATATATCAAGTGTTGTAAAATCATTATTTTCACATATTTGAGTGTACATATTTGACATCTTGCCACATGCATATGTTTGTTAGATATTTATATATTCTTTTATTACTGGCATATATATGAATATGATGATTGGTCTATAAAAACATGTGACTAGCAACATATACCAGTGAGCCGTGGTTGCCTAGCAACTAGATGCTCACCTGTCGTAACTGTGGTCTTAGGTGTGGGTTCAGATTTTTTTGTAAAAGATTGACCTTTGAGACCAGGTCAGCCCAGAATAAAATTGGTATCAGGAAATGTTTTGGAAAATAAAAGCGGCGGCGTGTTACTGACCACATCACTTACAGAGTGCCGTTTGATCTTTATAAATACGGGTCTAGCTTAATATATGCCTCATGTGCTTTATGCATGTAAAAGGGACTTTTTTTGTTATAAAAACATATTAATACGCCTTAAGGTGCGTGAAATGGTTCTTTACTTTATTAACATTTTTA
Organism: Cepaea hortensis; assembly: GCA_963921405.1. Taxonomy (NCBI): domain Eukaryota; kingdom Metazoa; phylum Mollusca; class Gastropoda; order Stylommatophora; family Helicidae; genus Cepaea; species Cepaea hortensis. Next base: position 92,312,418 of record OY992876.1, on the reverse strand, counting down.
TTATAATAGATAATTCTGCTAGTTTTACAGGGTGTATTTTTAATTACTGTGCAGTGTTTGAAAATATTACGGTCCAAGTTTAGTATTTACCTATTATGTTGCATGAACTTTACAGAGAGTGAATACAAAACTTGGACCGGCAATATTTTCAAAGACTGCACAGCCATTAAAAATGCACCCTATAGATGCCACATGTTGGATATGCACTTCTTCTGCATATCACTCCACAGCATTTGGTGTGACATGCATGAAAAACTGAAAGAGTTTTTATTTTGTTGGAATTCCATTATTTGTTCATTTTCCCAATAGAAAGTGGGATTTTATAATAAATATTTATTGAACATTTGTGAGGATTTATACATACTGCACTTAACAATATAGTATTTAAATTCTTTTGCCGCACTCTTTTTCTTTAACAATAATTATCTATGCCATTTTTTTTTTTTTTTTGTTTGCTTCAAATGAAATCTTTAAAGATTATATTTATTCTGCTTTATGACAGATTCAATAATCAGAGAATTATTTATATTTTATTAGCTTACGCTAGCTGTATTGATTGTAATCTTAGTTTATGTTGTTTGGTAAATAGGCGTGTTTTGTGTCTGAGTTCTTGTGTTTTAGTTGTCATTGCGGTCTTGATCTGGTAGCAAATGTTAGCTGTCGCATGAGTTTGGACATGAATTGTGTTTGGGTATTGTGCCATTGTAGCTTTATTCTGAATCCAGGTTGTATAATTGTGTCTACATTCTGAGTTTAGAATAAGTATCAGATTTTGTTGTGACTTAACAATGTAAAAGTGAATGAAGAAAGACACTGTCTATCCCACCTCGTAAAAATGTAACCATTGTTCATGTAAATTTTTGATCATATCACAATTCCAAGGTAGGGTCGATAGAATGTGTGCCTTGTATAGCTATTGTGACCGGTTTAGATTTAAAGTTACTTCATTATAATCAGTGACTGGTATATAAAAATGACAGTAAGTGAACAGATCACCATTTCTCATAAATGATGATAGACCTGGCGTATGTGAAGTAATTTAATTTCTGATGGCAGTATCTCTTTTGGAAATAACTATGACTTTTTAACCTTTTTACGCATTCAGCCCAAAGCAATACCCTGATTGGGTATTTTGTGTGCACAATAATAAGAGTGCCAACTGTGATAGGCTATTTTTCACGCACAACAATGAATATGTGATTGGCTATTGGCTATTCTTCACGAACACCAATTAATATGCCATGTTGTTTGGCTATTCTTTATGCACACCAGTCATTGTGTCATATGTGATAGACTATTCTTCATGTACATCTGTCTATGTGCCGTATGCTTTTGGCTATTCTTCATGCACATTTATCTGTATGCCATATGTGATTGGCTATTTTCATGCACACCAATCATTGTGCCATATGTGATTGGCTATTCTTCATGCGCATCTGTTTATATGTCAAATGTGATTGGCTATTCATCAAGCACATCAGTCAGTATGCCACATGTGATTGGCTAGTATTCATGTACAAAGCCGTGTGTGATTGGCTATTCTGTCATCAATTAGTGTGCCAAATGTGATTGGCTATTCTTTAAGCATATAATTCAGTATGCCATATGTGATTGGCTAGTAGTCATGCACAATGCTGTGTGTGTAAAAAAAAAAAATGGCAATATATTTCTTTGTTTTTGTTTTGTTTGCAAGGTGTGTATTGTTTCCCATTGGACAGCTGTATCGTCTCCCATTGAACAGCTGTATCGCCTCCCTTTGGACAGCTGTATTATCTCCCATTGAACAGTAGTGTCATCTCCCTTTGGACAGCTACATCGTCTCTCTTCGGACAGCTGTACTTTCTCCATTTAGACATCTGTATCGTTTCTCATTGAACAGCTGTATCATCTCCCTTTGGACAGTTGTATTATCTCCCTTTGGACAGCTGTATTGTCTCCCTTTGGACAGCTGTATTGTCTCCCTTTGGACAGTTCCCTTTGGACAGGTGTAGTTTCCCCCCTCAAAAGCTTCTGTGACTTTCAGTCACAAACATAAGACTTCTATAGTATCCTATTGCAAAGTAGATGGCCAAGAGAATAAGTACCAGCCTTGCAGACAGCTGAATCCAAGTTCAATTTCTCTGTAAGGTAAACATTGTATAGATTCGAGGTGACAATCAGTACCAATTCTAGCCTGCTTACTGCGTGGCAATTGCTTGGGCAAGTAAAACCCTCCCAGCAAACACCAGCCACGCTAACATTGTGCTACGATGATCATGTGTATATGTTTAGGCTCCTGTCTCCAGTTGTCAGTTGTTACGTAATCTGTGCTATATGTGTGAACTGTTATCAGACTAGGGTTTAAGACAGAATGTGATATTCTTTACGTGATTTGTCATCCTGCCCCTGACTCTTGAATCTTATATATGTGTAAATTACAATATGTGAACAATGAAGACTCAAATGATAGGTTGCCTGGCATACTGCGGAGATTACTAAACATAAAAATAAGCAAAAAATAAATCCTTAAAGCTGAGGAAAGCAGGAGTTTGTCATCACAACGAGGAAGTTGGAGAGGAGGATAAAAAGTGGGAGACCAATAGAGAAGATGCTGGACAGTTTTGACATCATGGCATCAGTGTCAGAAATGTTTGGCAGCACAAGTGTGTGGACAGAAATGATAATGAACGCTACACGACATGGACTACAAGAAGAAGATATTTCAGCTTGAAGGATTTACCATTTTTGTTTTGTTGTTGTTGAGTACCTGAGTATCTTTGTCAGCATTTACCTGACGAAATGCAGCGAAATATGCTAGTCAATAAATCATGCGACCTACTGTTTGTGTCTTCATTACCCAAATTAACTACAGGAAAACACTGTTTTGAAATTGAAATATGTTTTGCTTTGTCCATTGCCACCACCACCACCACCTCCTCCATCTGGCCAGGCCTACCAACAGTCCTCCCCGCCCAGCTCCCCCTCTTCCTTGGGCTCACGCAAGTCCAGTATGTGCAGCATCAACAGCATCAACAGCAGTTCGAGCGGCTCATCTCACTCTCCCAGCCACACCATCCACAAGCACCATCACCACCACCACGCCTACGCACAGGTAGCCCTTACATACTGACCGGCTGTCTCGGCCGTTTGCACTTGACCTTGCTTCCTGGTGTTTGTGGTGTGTGTGTCTGTCTGTTTGTTTGTGTGCTGGTCTTCGGCTGTTTCAATTTGTGTATGTTTTGTGCTTTTGCCCAATGTTTATTGACTGCATTCTCTCAGAAAGTTAACAAGACAGATTTATTAATAGAAAGTAGTGTAAGCTGTTTTTAACAGTGCACTGTAGGCTGTTGTTAATGTGGAAGGTAACATAGGTAGACAGTTTAACACACTGTTAATATAATGAGTAATGTAGTAGTTTGTATATAATATTGTGTAGATAGTTGTTAATGTGCTGTGTAACATGGTCATTTTTAACATCAAAAGTAGCACAAATAGACACTTTTTAACACTGAATGCAACATAGATGGACAATTTTTAACACTGAATGCAGCATAGATAGACAATTGTTAACATATGGGAATATTGTTGTTATATGAAATGTAGTTGGATACTTGTTAACTTAGTAGGTAACATGGACTATTGTTAATATGGATAGTAGCACAAACAATTTTTTTTTCCACATCAGTGCAGCATAAATAGACATCAGAATACTGCATAAATAGACAATTATTAGTAGTGAGTGCAGAATAGATAGACGATTGTTAGCAATAAGTTTGAATGGACAGACAGTTGTTAGCAATGAGTGCAGAATAAATAGAAAATTGTTAACAATGAATAAGTATAATTTAACAATTTTTTTTTTTAACAATGAATGCAGCATGCTTAGTTGATTCCTAAGAATGAATGCAGCATAGACAGACAGTTGTTAGGACACTGTGTAACATTGACTGTTAACTTTGAATGTATCATATTATACATATATACAAATGCTAACATTGAATATTGCAGAGATAGCTAATTGTTAACAATGAATGAACATAGATAGACAAATGTTAAAAATAAATTCAGCATAGATAGACAATTGTTAGGCAGGCATTTGTTAACAATTATTCAGCATAGATATGAAATTGTTAACAATGAATGCAACAAAGACAGACAGTTGTTAACAATGAACATTGCATGAAGGAGCAGTTCACATTGAATGCAGCAGAGACAGACAGTTGTTAAAAATGAACGTGTCAAAGACAGACAGTTGTTAACAATGAAATTGGCATAGGCAGACAGTTGTTAACAATGAAAGTGGCATAAACAAACAGTTGTTAACAATGAAAGTGGCATAAAAAGTCACTTAAAAGCCGACAGGGTTGACTTCATTGTACCAGATTTTTATCTCATAAGGCTCAGTCTCATTCCGCAGCACGGAAAGCGTCACACAAAGCTCAAACTCTGTAGCTGCAGTGATGACCCTTGGGAGTCTTAAAAAAATGCACTCGTGAACCGAAGGACATAGCCCAGAATCGAACCCACAACCTGCGGAGCCCGAATGAGATGGCTTGACCACTTAACCACAGAGACTGCCAAGAAAGTGGCATAGACAGTTGTTAAAAATGAACGTGTCACAGACACACAGTTGTTAACAATGAAAGTAGCATAGATAGACAGTTGTTAACAATGAAAGTGACATAGATAGACAGTTGTTTACAATGAATGTGGCATAGATAGACAGTTGTTAACAATAAATGTGGCATAGATAGACAGTTGTTAACAATGAAAGTGGCACAGACAGTTGTTAACAATGAAAGTGGCATAGATAGACAGTTGTTTACAATGAATGTGGCATAGACAGACAGTTGTTAACACTAAATGTGGCATAGATATACAGTTGTTAACAATGAAAGGGGCATAGATAGACTGTTGTTTACAATGAATGTGGCATAGATAGACAGTTGTTAACAATGAACATGGCATGGAGGGACAGTTAACAATACACATGGCATGGAGGAACAGTTGTTGCCAGATTGAGATATGCGACAGAAAAGTACATATAGACAGCAGCAAAAATTCACAATAAAAAAACGATTTAAGATAGACAATTACATTACTACACATCTCTATGAAACGTGAGGTGCATGATAGAACTATCATAAGCAGAGGAAAAACCTGATTAAACAAACTCACAAAACAATATATCGTCTAATATAACCACAGCTAAGCCGATTTATATCAAGAAATATTAAATAAGATATACACGTTTAAAGAGTTAATTGAATTCCGAGGAATAGATACAAAGGAATATGGTTTCTAAAAAAGTAACAATCTAGAAAGATTAAATAAGATATTAATGTTTTGAAGAGTTAATTGAATTCGGATGAATAAATATAAAGGAATATGGTTCCTAAAATATGAGGGTAAGTTAATAAGTAAGTCACAAATGGCTGTAGAAAAATAACTAAATATGATAACAACTTGAAATCAGTTTATTTTTATACATACATTGTCCCTTTATTTCTCAACATAATTTCCACCAACATTGTTGCTCTGATCCCATAGTTTTATCAGTTCTACCAAACCGACTGCATAGATCTGCGAGCCCTGTTCTCATTTACCTGCCATCCCACAGAACTGTGCGACTTAGTTATTGACTCGCCCTCGTAACCTTTTCTACCCAACTATGCACCGCTTTACTGGAAATTGCTAGGGCCTAAGTCCACTGAAAATCCACCTTGGCGGGAGACATTTTGCAAATGATGCCAAAGTTGAATGTGAAGTGAAAACGTGGTTTAGAAAACAGCACGCAGTTCTATGCAGCCGGTTTGGTAGAACTGATAAAACTATGGGATAAGTTCATCAATGTTAGTGGAAATTATGTTGAGAAATAAAGGGACAATTATGTATACAAATAAACTGGTTTCAAGTTGTTATCATATTTAATTATTTTTCTACAGCCATTTGTGACTTACTTATTAACTTACCCTCATAGTGGAATGGTTAAATAAGAAATACATGTTTTGAAGAGATAATTGAATTTCGATGAATAGATATAAGGGAATATAGTTTCTAAAACAAAGTAATATTCTAGAAAGATGACATAAGATATACATGATTTAAAGAGTAAATTGAATTCCAAGGAATAGATATAAAAGAATATATTTCTTAAAAAAGTAATATTCTAGAAAAACTAAATAAGACATACATGTTTTGAAGAATGAATTGAATTCCGACGAATGGATATAAAAAAATATGGTTTCTAAAAAGTATGAACAACCTAATAAGACAACAGTAGGGTACTTTAAGGAAATATGTTTCTGTATCCTTGCATGTACTGTTTTGAGTTGATCTTGTATGTTTATTTAACATTAAGTTAAATACGTATTATTATTGCCATATTTAACTGCATCAAAATCCAATTCTCTGTGTTTGGTATTTGATAGCCAATTGGGGTAAAAAGCTATTATCTGTTTGTTGATTGAATATGGTTTTTATATTTATATGTTATTTTTATGTTTGCATTTAACCCAGTTATGCATTTATTCCTGAGCATGGGTGCATGCCACACCAGTTTATCTACATTATTATTTTCACATTTGTCATTCTTGTTTCATTATTACCATCATGTTAGGAAGAAAATGAAAATAATTTATTGTGCATTATTACCACCAAAACAGACAAATAAAAAAAAAAAATTGATGGTTTTAATAGATTGCAAAAACTAAGTACGATAATGAAAACAACTTATAAAGTGTAATATAAAAACAGAAATGCCACAAATACAAAAATCTGCTTAATGAACAGTTGTGTGCAACCTGTTCTTCTGTAAGTGTGCGAATGATGTACACTGAATGGAAGGACCAGCACTTAGTGGAAGCTAACCATTGTAGTATTTCTCTCAGACGTATCATAATTGAAGCATGATTGCTGAATGTAAGCTAACCATCACTGTATTTCATGGGGCTATAAATCAGTCACCCGCGTGTCATGGCACTAAAACATGGCACCAAAAGGGAGGGAAAGAATGGTAACTCTACTTTAACATGGCACCAAAAGGGAGTAGAGACTAGAGGACACACTAGACAACATAAAATTTGAAAGCTATAGTTACCGACATGGATTCGATTTGAAGTGTCTAGTTGGTCATGCGTCCTGCAGCGAGGCACTGTCACCATTTGGATGTATCAGGTTCGAATCCCAGTCGGTAACTATAGCTTTCAAATTTTATGTTGTCTAATGTGTCCTCTAGTCTCTACTTCTTTTTTCCCCTTCTGTCCTCAACTGGTTCCCAAATTGATTTCCTGTGTGTAATATGTGTACACTAAAAGGGAGGGAAAGAATGGTAACTCTAATGTAACATGGCACAAGAAGGGAGGCAAAGAATGGTAACTCTTATTTAAGATGGCACTAAAAGGGAGGCAAAGAATGGTAACTCTAATTTAACATGGCACCAAAAGGGAGGCAAATAATAGTAACTCTAATTTATTATACATGTCCTAAGAGGGGCAAAGGAGGGTTACATTGAGTCTGACTATCTCTTCACGTAGAAAGGAGGTCAATGTGAACGAATGGATAACAGCGCTTGCTCTTAAAATTCTGACATTGATGCTGAGGTAGCTGGTTCAACCTTTACACTTGTCAAATGGACCAAAATGTTGGCTTCTTGTCTTTGACTTGGAGGACATACATTACAAGTACTTCTGAAGTCGGAGTGAGTTCGCCTGATGGCGAGGGACACTGGTAATAGGGAAAGCATTCCACACACAAAATTCAGTCTAGTGCTACTAGAAATAGTGTGTATAACTATGCTTGAATTCAAAGCAGTGAGTGCAAAATAAACAAAATAAATATATGTGATACACACACTCGTTATCATTAATTAGTGTTGTCGAAATCTCCGATTTCATATCTTTTCTTTTACATCTTCAGAAGAGATTTTTGTCAACATCGCAGCAACTCGTGGTCAGTAGCCTCTGACTTTCTAAATTCTCTTCATTTGTTTTCTTTATAGTGGGCTACATGTTTCTTTTAACACTTGATTAATCTCTGTCTAGATAAACAACCATTTGTATACTTTAGTCAAGGGGCACATTATTATTATTTTGCTTGAATAATCTCTTCTTTGTTTTTAGATAGTCAGTATCTAATATTAACCATGGGGCACCTCATTAATATGTAGCTTTGTGAATCTGTTTATATTTGTATAGATAAATCTAGTTGCATTATATTAATTTCATACCTTAGTGGCATTGTATTGATTTCTTGCCGTATTAATTTATTTCTAGAGAGTTGTATGTTTAGATCAGTTAGTCTCGATGTATGTTCTTTAGCATGTTTGCTTAAGGAAAATTTATTGAAGATTCTGAATTCACTGTTGGTTAGTTGGTTGATTGATTATTTGAAAGATTGGATTTAATGATTGATTGTGGAAGGTTGATATGAGGATCAGTTAATTGATTGAAAACACTGACCATCTTCATTGCAGTGTGAAAGAGCCATTAGTGATTTGCTTAAATCCGCTTCAGATTACACAGGGAATGCCATAGACCAGCTCACAAACTCTTTATCACCGATGACACCTAATGTATCTATACCAACAGTCCACACTTAACCATTAATATTCTTTGTTTGGGTAGATTTTCAAATGTTTGCAAATTTACCAGGGTGGTGGATGAAAGTTCTACTTTTTAAAACTTTTATAACATCCAAATGCTGAGGGATTTGTAAACTATGCAGTGTAGACAATGGACCTCTAGTTCTTTTGAAAGAAAATGAAATAGAGGAAGGCTTAAAAACACATCAAGGAGAACTGAGAACAAATAATAATATGGAGATTGCAGAAGATAGGACAGGAGATGGCAGAAGATAGGACAGGAGAGGAGATGGCAGAAGATAGGACAGGAGATGGCAGAAGATAGGACATGAGATGGCAGAAGATAGGACAAGAGATGGCAGAAGATAGGACATGAGATGGCAGAAGATAGGACATGAGATTGCAGAAGATAGGACAGGAGATGGCAGAAGATAGGACAGGAGATGGCAGAAGATAGGACATGAGATGGCAGAAGATAAGACAGGAGAGGAGATGGCAGAAGATAGGACAGGAGATGGCAGAAGATAGGACAGGAGATGGCAGAAGATAGGACAAGAGATGGCAGAAGATAGGATGTGAGATGGCAGAAGATATAACAGGAGAGGAGATGGCAGAAGATAGGACAGGAGATGGCAGAAGATAGGACAGGAGGGGAGAAGGCAGAAGATAAGACAGGACAGGAGATGGCAGAAGATAGGACAGGAGATGGCAGAAGAAAGGCAGGAGAATGCAGAAGATAGGACAGTAGATGGCAGAAGGTAGGACAGGAGAGGAAATGGCAGAAGATAGGACAGGAGATGGCAGAAGATAGGACAGGAGATGGCAGAAGATAGGACAGGAGATGGCAGAAGATAGGACTTGATAGAAGATAGGACTTGAGATGGCAGAAGATAAGACAGGAGATGGCAGAAGATAGGACAGGAGAGGAGAAGGCAGAAGGATAAGACAGAAGATGGCAGAAGATAGGACTGGAGATGGCTGAAGATAGGACAGGAGATGGCAGAAGATAGGGCAGGAGATGGCAGAAGATCGGACAGGAGAGGAGATGGCAGAAGATCAGACAGGAGAGGAGATGGCAGAAGATAGGACAGGAGGGGAGATGACAGAAGATAGGACAGGAGAGGAGATGGCAGAAGATAGGGCAGGAGATGGCAGAAGATAGGACCGGAGATGACAGAAAATAGGACAGTAGATGGCAGAAGGTAGGACAGGAGAGGAAATGGCAGAAGATAGGACAGAAGAGGAGATGGCAGAAGGTAGGACAGGAGATGGCAGAAGATAGGACATGAGATGGCAGAAGATAGGACAGGAGATGGCAGAAGATAGGACATGAGATGGCAGAAGATAGGACTGGAGATGGCAGAAGATCGGACAGGAGAGGAGATGGCAGAAGATAGGACAGGAGATGGCAGAAGATAGGACAGGAGATGGCAGAAGATAGGACAGGAGAGGAGATAGCAGAAGATCGGACAGGAGATGGCAGAAGATAAGACAGGAAAGGAGATGACAGAAGATAGGACAGGAGAGGAGATGGCAGAAGATAGGACAGGAGATGACAGAAGATAGGAAGAGATGGCAGAAGATAGGACAGGAATGGAGATGGCAGAAGATAGGACAGGAGAGGAGATGGCAGAAGATAGGACAGGAGAGTGCCTGTCATTAAGAAAGCAATGGGAAACTTATTTTAAAAAAACACTGAGTTGTATATCCTATTCAGGACGTTGCAGTCAACTCCAGCATTTCTCAGCTGTTTGCGATTTCATGGCAAGTTTACGTTCAGTAGTTTAATTCATACAATAGTATGAAAATCAGCGCAAGGCAATCTGCTGCCAAATCGCTGTGTTTTGAATGTAATATGCAGAATTACAAATTGCGCCTGTAATTACCTTCACCACGGAGGTGAATGGCAAACTAGTAAATCAAAAACAGCACCAAAAAAAAGGAGTTGATTGCGACATTCTTTAAAGGGCAAGCAATTAACTATTGTATGAAAGGATTAGTGACGTGTGTCTGGGAAAGATGACAATTGTTATCCCAGCATTAGTAATAGTCAACAATAATAGATGGTAGGTTATCAACTGATACCTGTATTTCCATTTATAATTACAATATTTAATACTAATAATCTAATGCTAATGCAGCTTACATACATAAGGCAATCTTGTTGCTTTCTCCCTCTGATCTTTCATGTTTAACCAACATTTGCATTCAAGTCCACATTCTTTTTGTGTGTCTTTCTCATCATCTTGCTTTTAACACATCAGATCTGGCCATCACAGCTTCATTTCTTTATTATTTTTCCTGTCACATAACTGATTTTAAATGCAGACACCATAAACAAAATATTACACAATTCTTTGCCTGGCATGACGAGAACACAGAAGAAGAACCATCTGCAAATCTAACCAATAGAGAACTCCCGTTTGCGGACGACCAAGCACTAATAGCAAAAAGCAACAACGATTCACCTTAACAAACATCCCTTGAAACAAGTAAAGAGTTTCAAGTACCTAGGAAGTATAATATCATCTAATGGCAAATCATAAGATGAGAAAGAAAATAGATGCAATAAGGCAAACCAACTCATTGGACAAATAGCACCAATACTAAAGAACAAACATGCATCAATAGCTACTAAGAAAGCACTTTACAACACAATTTTCCTACCAACTCTATGTTACCAATGCCAAACCTGGACAATGACAGAAAAACAGAAAAGAAAAATCCAACAACAGAAATGAGATTCCTGAGAAGAATACTCAGTATATCAAGAACAGATAAGATCAGAAATGAATAAATCAAGACTAAAGTGGGGGTTATAGCTGCACTAGATTTTATTAGAAGGCAGCAAGTCAAATGGTTTGGCCATGCAAGTAGGTTACCAACTAACAGTATACTACAACAAGCAGTGATGTACAGACCAGAGGGAAGCAGAGGAAGAGACCGACCACGTAAACGATAGGCACAGGGAATAACAGAGTCCATGGGAATATCGATACATGAAGCCCATAAGCAGGCACTCTCCCACTGTTTATACTTCACCTTGACACTGCAAGGTACAAGAGGAACATGATGAGATGAGAGAGTTGCCTGACATTTTTATCTGCATCTCGTCATGCAGCAAGCTATGCCAGGCAATAAATCATGCAATATTTTGTTTATGGCTTCTGTGTTTAAATTCACCAATGGAATACATTGTTTTGAAAATAACTGATTCATATTCTGTTCAATTCATTTTGCTGTCTTTATGTTTGCTTTCAACTGCTATACTTCTATCACCTGTACATTTTCTTTCCAGGTTCTCTTTTTTTTTTTTTTTTTTCCTTCATCCCTGTCCTCTGGCATCTCAGTAGAATCAAATAAGATGTGACTTGCTCGCCGAAGGTGGAGAATTTCTGTATAATGGCTGCAGTAATAAAGCTAATGATGTTAGATTGCAAGAACAAAGTAATCTGTAAAGTAAATTTAAATATAGCCTGTTATACCTTGTGGATCTTACCCTGGGTATTGGGTTCAAGACCGTGGCACACCTAAAACCCATCAAGAAAAAAACATCTAAGCCAGTTCAAATGTAACTCATTACTGACTTGAGCCTGAGGAATTAAGGCCGCCTGGCTAGTGCTATCGCCACGAACTTTGCACGTCAGGGTTGTTTTTTTTTAAACCCCCCCCCCCCCCCCCCCCATAAAAAATCCAATATCAGGTGAGCTGATATGAAGAAAAGGAAGATGTATTCTTTAGTTTGAAACCCGCACTAATATACCTAAGACTTTTGCACTTAACATATCTCAACTTATTGCACATGTCATTACCACATGTCATTTCCACATGTCACACCCACACGTCACACCCATACATCACACCCACACACAAGTTGGCTTAAACCTCCATCACCCACATCACCATTCCTGCACCTCACAGCCTCCGCCCAGCGCTGTCCGACTGACCAGCGTAAGTTCGCAGGACTCTGGTTTCACCTCGCAGGATACCTTGTTTCAGTGTCACAACGTCCCCCAGTCTCTCAGTCTGTATCAGGTAGGAGGACTTCACACATTTAGATGAGTCACATAAGATCAGTCACTTTGTCACGTAAGATTAGTCACCTCTCAGAGTTGCCTGTTGCCAGATCTGATCTAAGATAATATCAGTAACTTGTCAGATGAGATTACTTATCTCTTAATTAATTATGCACCTCTCATTTGTCACTTGTCAGATCAGATATAAGATAATATTAGTCATTTGTCAGATCAGATTACTCCTTCAATAAGATCAGTACTTATTAGTTTTCAGGTGTGACAAGTACTTAATAAGTTATTGGCAGATAACATTTTTGTCTCTGAGATTAGTTCCTTTTCAGATAAGATTAGTTGCCTGTGATATTAGTCACTAGGCAGGTAAGAAATCTTGTCTACAAGATCAGTAACTGTCAGATCAAACCAATTACCTCTCAGATTAGTCATTTGTCAGATAAGATTTGTTATATCTCAGATCTTCCAGATTAATGATTTGTCAGATAAGATTAGTTATCTTTCAGATTTGTCATTTGTCAGGTAAGATTTCAGATAAAATCAGCATTTATCAGCTGTCAGATAAGATATGTAATTGTCACTTGTCAGATTTAAGGGAAGCAGTCACTTTTGGAGATAAAAGCCAGTTTAAAAAACAAAACAAATTAATCATTTGTCAGAATGAATTAGCTATGTATAGAGGGAATCAGACATGACTGAGATAAGTTTAAACATTCTTATGATGAGACTGGCCATGTATAGAGGAATTCAGCCATAATTAAAAATAGATCTGTCATTTATAGAGGGAATCAGACATTCACAAGATAAGATTGACCATCTATAGAGGATTTCAGTCATAATTCAGAATAGATCAGTCATTTATAGAGGGGATCAGATATTCATGAGATAATATTGACCATGTAAAGAGGAATTCAGTCATAATTCAGAATAGATCAGCCACTTATAGAGTGATGAAGAAGTACACAGAGACTGTATTCAGACTGTATTCATTGTTTGTCAGCAAGATCTCTACTCACTTTATTTGTCATGTATATTGCCAGCATATTCTGCTGTAGTCATCATCTTTACCATGGCCCAGATTTATGGAAACCTTTACGGATATATTGCCCTGAAAATAGCGGAGAGTCTGGCAATGGGGAGGAAAATTGGCTGAATTCTGGAGCTCTGTTTTTAGGCAATTTTCTTAAGGATAAAGCTTGTGGAAGCGATCAATGAGACTGTGTGTAGAGATACAGCATGCTGTGAGACGGCAGCATATAGATTGAAGGAGCGTACATTACAAATTAGAATTGGCACTGGATGTCAATCCTGAGGGATGTATTAGATGCTTCCTAGCAGAGTGCAATGGGGGTAGTTAACATCCATTCACTTCGATGTAAACAGTTGGAAAACATAAAATGTACGTCGGATCAATTAAAACAACAGGAACTTATGACAGCAAGCCTTCATCAGCAGACAAAAAGAAGAAAATACAACTCTTAAACAATATAAACAATACTGCATTGATTACATAAAGGCATGTAGTTGTTATGGAATCATGTGAAATAAAAGTAAGCAAAACGGAATGAAATATGTAGTACTCAGGGGCTTGAAATATGAAATGGGTGAAATCTGGCTGAAATCTTGTTATATAATAAGCAGTGGTTCAGTGATCATGAGAGGAAAATTAGCCAGAAGGGGAAATTAGTAGTTAGCCTGGGGGGGGGGGGGGGGAAGAAAGGACGAATAAAGAGAGGAAGTATACCCACTGAAGTAAATGTCTAGATAGCTGTGCCACATGACATTGTCAAAACAAAACTACAGAGCTGACCCACAAAACTAGTGATCATGTCAGTTGGCAAAACATGCCCGCCACGCTTATCGACACATAATGATGATGATACCTACTAAGAGAGAAGGATCCTTATGGATGTTTGTCAAGTGTAGTAAAGTAGCTTCTTTTAACCGATAAGCCAGTTGTATAATTATTTCAAAATTCCCCAATTTATTCAAAATAATAATAATAACAATAATACACCTTTTCCATTCAACTTCATTGACAATTCAAACTCATGATCTTCAACAACCACAATGTCATCAGAATGCATGTGGATAGCTTCTATATATGTAGCCTCACTAAATGCTTTTAACTGTAGCCTGTCCCAGTCTGCTGATAGTAGCAGTGTAGCCATATACCTCACATTTCATATTCAGAATCTTAACTACTATGACTCGTCATGTTGGTATGATTTGTTGTATATTAGTCTAGCTGTTCAGAATGATTTTGCATTGATGAGCATTTGATTACTGTGACACTGATTTTACTTTGTGGTCTTGTTTTTATGTGCTGCCTCTTGAAATGTAAAATTATACCTGTTTTGATACTGATATTTAACAGTGTCCAGTTACAACTGCAAAATGTGTGCCATTTGTTGCCCCCCTTTCTCTTTGATTACTGTTATTGATGGTGAATGTCTCCAAATGGTATTTGATTGTTCCAATGAAGTACCCTAAGATAATTAATGGGAAAATGCACTTCCAAAGGGTGTCAGGTTGCCCAACATGGCGGAGTATACTCACACAAGATGTAAGATTGTCCCATATGGAGGAATTATACCTCTAGAAGGTATTAGGTTGTCCTACATTGGCAAATATACCTACAGAAGGTGCTAGATTGTCCCACATGAGAGAATATACTCGAACAAGGTTTTAGGTTGTCCCATAAGAGAGAATATACTCCCAGAAGGTGTTAGATTGTCCCACATGGGGAAACACATTCATTTCCCCCATATGGGGAAACACTTTCCCAGAAGGTATAAGATCATCACACAGAAAGGAAACATAACTTCAGAAGCTCTTAGGTTACTAAACATTAAGATGTTCTCAGAAGGTGTTATATCCTTATACATTGTTAGATAATTTTACAGAGAGGCACTGACTTCATGATATGACCTCACATACAGGGCATTTACCTAGACAGAAAGTGTCAGTTATGTCAGTTGTGACCTGTTAATGTTGTAAATAACATATATTGATAGTTGAGAGACTCTTAGTTTTGTTGTAAATAACATATATTGATAGTTGAGAGACTCTTAGTTATGTTGTAAATAACATATATTGATAGTTGAGAGACTTAGTTATGTTGTAACTTGATAGCTGAGAGTCTCTTAGTTATGTTGTAAATAACATATATTGATAGTTGAGAGACTCTTAGTTATGTTGTAATTAACATATTGATAGTTGAGAGACTCCCTTGTTATGTTGTGAATAAAAATATAATACCAGTTGACTTCCTCTCAGTTATGATGTAACATAAAATAACAGACTCATCATTATCTTGTAAAATATAATAACAACTGAGTTTAACATGGCTATGTTGTAAATAATAACACAACACATACAATATTAAATTGACTTAAGTTATGTCAAGAATAATTGAGTGAAGTTTTTTCCTCTTTTGTCCTCTTTTCATCATTACCACCACCATCATTATCATCATCATCATCATCATGCATAGTGTATCTTTCTTGGGAAGCAAAGTAACATAAGCTATTCCATACCTATTTCAATCTTCCCGGTTGCTTCTCTTTGGCTTCCACTCATGTTCTGTTGATCTTCTTACCTGTCTCGTCCATCCCTTCTTAACTGTCTCATCTGTCCATGGTTTCACTTCCAGGTGCTCTGTGTTGCGACCCCATTGTATTAATTGTTCTATCCACTCCAAATTGTAAATCTTTATTTCCATCAGAAGGCATTATTTTTGGATGTCTCCCCCATTATTCCACCATAATCTGTCGCCTCATTATGTCACACTGGTCTTTCACATTATTCTACCATGATCTTTCTAATTTTTCCACTTTCCCCCATTATTCCACATGGTCACTCCTCCATTATTCCTGTGGTCTTTCTCATTATTCTACAATGATCTTTCCCCCCTATATTTCATAATGGTCTTTCCCCTATTATTCCACCATAGTCTTCCTTGTTATTCTAGAGTAGTCTTTCCCCACATTTTGCATTTGTATTTCCATCAGTATGTATTATTGATTAGTCTCGTTTCCCCATTATTCAAGCATGGTTTCTCCTATTATTCCATAATGGTCTATCCCCACATTTTATATCTTCATCTCCATCAATATACATTATTCCACAATCGTCCTTCCTCCATTATTCCATCATGGTGGTTCCCCCATTATTCCACTACAATCTTTCCCCGATTATTTCATATAGTCTATAGCGGTCAGTAGGAAGTATCCAGCGGAAGAATCTGTGGTCAGATGTCTGTTGTTTGATGTGTTCTGTTTCTGCATGCAATGGTCTGTATTTAATGGATGGCATGAGTTGTATGTACATGTGCTCAATTGTTGTTGGTTTATGAATACTGGTGGAGACAACATCCCCATATGTTTTTTTTTACATTATTTAAATTTTCAAAGGAAAAATATTTAGGATATTATTTTTCATTTGTTTCTGCATTTATATATCTCAACATACAATGTTCATCATTTGTAATAATATTACATGTTGTTGTAATTTCAATGCAGTTTGAAATTGTTGTCAGAATTCATATATTTAGCTAGATTTTGATGTAAATTGCCAAT
Source organism: Cepaea hortensis (assembly GCA_963921405.1). Taxonomy (NCBI): domain Eukaryota; kingdom Metazoa; phylum Mollusca; class Gastropoda; order Stylommatophora; family Helicidae; genus Cepaea; species Cepaea hortensis. Next base: position 92,295,250 of record OY992876.1, on the reverse strand, counting down.
TTGTAAACATGTTTTCATTTGATAATTTTTGTGTGGCAAGGAAAGCCATAATGTTTGTATGGTCTGACCTGAACAACAAAGACTAATCGTAGGAATGATCATTTTATAACCAGGGTGCAGATGCTCAGGACCGAGATGATTGCGACTCCACCCCGACCACACCTTCGGATAACATGCCCAGTGCCAGCTCAACTTGGAATAACTGGCCCAACTTACCTGGCAACTCCAAAATGGACCAAGGGAGACCACACACTATTAGCTCTGCCTACGAGAAAGGACACTCACGACCAGGTAAGATGGAATTAATATGGAGTTGTACATGTCGCCAGGTTTTCTTTGATTTTGAGAGAAATTGGTATTTTCTTTAATGATTGTGTTTTCATAATATTCTCTTCTTTGCTTTCTGACTCTGAAATGATCCTTGCTGCCTGAACATTCATTGCTCTCTGTTATGCATTTAATTGAAATAGGTTTAACTGTCGTAAAGCTGTGGAGATGTAAACAGTTGGATAAGGCAAAGTATATGTCAGCTTTACAAAATTATAATAAAGTGTTCTTACCTATCTTCTTCTTCTTCTTCTACTTCTTTTTCTTTCACTTGAAATGTGTCTATATCTGCAATGTTGTCTCTTGTATTGTCTTTTTTTTTTTTTTAAGTTCCACTCAGTGGTCCATAGAGTTTATCTTCCACTGTTATTTCTCTAGGACAGAAGGTTTGCCTAGATATGCTGTATTTTGGGCAGTCTTGGAGTATGTGATCTGCTGCCTGTGGCGCTAATCCACATGTGCACGTGGCTGATGCGCCAATCTTGAATTTTATATGCATGTGGTTGCGTAATCTATTGTGTCCATGTCTGAGGCACAGAATAATGACTTGTTCTGGTCTGTCTATAAGGTGGTAGTTGTCTTGAGCTGGTGTTGGTGGCATTCTGCATAGTGATTTTGATTCTAACTCATCATCATCATAGGAGATGCCTTGAAGAGATTAGAACAAGAATCGCCATGGCAAAGGTAACTATTGGCAAGATGAAAAACATACTGACGAATAAAAAGATGTCAACCGCAATGAGAAAAAAGAATGTTGAGGTGCTACATAGAACCTGTACTTTTGTATGGATGTGAAGCATGGACAATGAGCAGACACGCTGAAAAACATCTGATGGCTATGGAAATTTGCTTTCTGAGGAAAATACAAAGAATACCACAGACAGACAGAAAAATCAATGACCAAGTCCTACAAAAAACAAATGAAAATCGTAAACTGATTAGAGAAATTAGACAAAGACAAGTAAAGTTTTTTGGAACATGTTATGAGAAGAAATACATTGGAGAACTTGCTGACAACTGGCAAGATCGAAAGGAAGAAAACAAAGGGAGGGTAGAGAAGTAAATATCTGGATGGCTTGGCCACATGGTATGGTCGAGACAAGAAGACTCAGCTGATCCACGACTCTTGTGATCGAGTGAGATGGCAAAACATGACCGTCCATGCTTACCGGCATGGTACATGATGGATGAATGGTAGAATGTGTGGGTGGATGAACGGATTAGATAGTGTTTGAGGATGAAGAAACCGCCATGGTGTAGTGTTTAGTGCGCTTGCCTGCCATTACTGAGGTTCAGGTTCAAGCCCTGAGCAAAAGTAGGGTTATTTTCTCTGAACAGTACATTTCTAGGGTCAACCTAGCCTCATGAACATGTATTCTATAATTTTCTGATGGGGGTCTGGAAAGGAAAGATGATGAGGCAGGACCACTTCATCTCATCTACAATGTCTTAATATTTCACACCTCAACAGCAGGATATGCAGTATGACTATCTTTACCCTTTATTTTAAAACATTAAAACATGCCAGATTCTTTAAAATCCTGCTTTATAAATGTTTGTCTTCTTCATTTGTCCAGCACTGAAGCCACACATGTTTGAACCACCTCTGGCAGAAGCAGTTGAGATGCGGCCTAAAACAGTTCGATCCCAGAGTCAGACCAGCACCAGAGAGAGCCGCCCCTCTGCCACAATCAGCAAGTTACAGCCGGTGCTGCCGCCTCATTGTCCTAAGCCAAAAATCAAGGCTGTGGCACCGCCAACGCTACCACCAGGTAAGATTAGACGACTGTTTGATGTTTACTGAATGATTTCTTGAGTAAATTTGCATGGAGTACAAAGATTAAAAAATTAGTGCCGAATGTTGGCAGCGCTCATCAAACTCGACACCCCACATTTTTCCAACGGTGCCGTGAAGGGATTAGAATAAGAATCGCCATGGTGAAGGTAGCCATTTGCAAGATGGAAAACTTACTGACCAATAAAAAGATGTCATTTGCAACGAGAAAAAGAGTGTTACAGTGCTACCTGTGCTTTTGTATGGATGTAAAACGTGGACAATGAGCAGACAGGCTGGAAAACATGGCCGTGGAAATGTGGTTTCTGAGGAGAAAGCAAAGAATACCATGGACAGACAAAATAATCAATCAGCAAATCCTACAAGAAACAAAGGAAAACCGTTAACTGAGTAGTGACATTAGACGTAGACAGTCACAATATTTTGGGCACGTTATGAGAAGAAATAAACTAGAGAACTTGGTGACAACTGGCAAGACTGAGGGGAAAAGAACAAGAGGAAGGCAGAGAAGTAAATATCTGGATGACTTGGGCACATGGCATGGTCGAGACAAGAACACAGAGCTGATCCATGACTCAGGTGATTGTGTGAGGTGGTGAAACATGATAGCCCATGCTTATCTTCATGATGAAAAGAAAAGTCTTGAGTACACTACCAAATGGGAATTCAATTAATTGTACACTTTTTTGTTTGTTCGCTCATCCTTTACAGGACATCGCTGTCAACATCAGCATCTTTCAGCTGATTGTTGATTTCTTGGCAAGATTACGCTCAGTAGTTTGCCATTGCTTTCTGAGCGGCCGGCTCAATACCCCGTAAGTTACCAATGTGGCGAGAACCACCACTGATTCTCATGCAGGTTACGCTCCTCACGTGGATATTCAGAATTATGGAGATACCAGATGAATATTCATTTGTTATCACATTAAAGACAATCAAATTACCTACTTCAGATGCCCAGCCAATCTATGCTAATACGACCGACCTGGCTTTAAGAGGTTCACAGTCGGACCTATCACCTGACGATGGGGAACCCACCACACCGACGACCCCAGCTAGCTCATCAATGACCCTGGTAAGTGTTTGGACTCCCCTTGCATGCCACTTGAAGTGTTATGTGACACACTGCTGCCAGCTGGTCGTTTTTGTTTTGTTCAGCTAGATTTAAGACTGACCTGAGACAGGTCAAAGACAGGTGTACGACAGATGTAATGATGACAGATGGTTGACTTCATATAGCTACTGTGTTTCCCCGAAAATAAAACAAGGTCTTATATTAATTTTAGCTTAACAAAATGCACTAGGGCTTATTTTCTGGGGGATGTCTTATATGTTATTGTTTTTTTTTTTTCAGATACAAAAATCTACATTTATTCGTGTACAAAATTCTGCATTTACTCAAATACAATCATGTCATCTTCTTATGGAACATCATTATAACTCTGAAAATCACAAATTTTGGCCTGAATTTCTTGCGACTCCATTTCCTGTAGAACCATTGGCACCTATCTCTTATGTCCAGCAATAAAGCTTTCCTTAAATGAGCATTTCTTCTCCACATAGTCTGCTTGTAGTGCATTGGTAACCTTATTTCACATGAGTGACGAGTGAGAATTTTGAACCACATCTGTTCACTATCAAGTGCGCACCAGTGGTGTCTATACTCTGACTGGTCATTCGGCTACAAGTTTCTTATTCTAAGTGACGATCGTAACTAGGGCTTACTTTAGGGTTAGGTCTTATTTTCGGAAAAACACTGTATATAGAAGTAAAATAGATGTAATGATAACAGATCATGATTGGCTCAATATAGCTGTTAAAGACTTTTTCTCTCATTGATTGAAAAAGATAAATTGACAGGTGTAAGACAAGATTGAAGACCCTCATGTTTGTTCTTCTGACTGGTGGTGTTTGTGTTCCCTTGTGTTCGTTCTCCTGACTGGTGGTGTTTGTGTTCCCTTGTGTATTTTGTCCTGCCAGACTGTATCATCTGCATGATTTGATGTTTGCAGCTTCTGCTGTCACTGACATTACAGATAACCAAACTCAATGTTTGCATATTCATTTTATTCACTCTTTCCTTTGCAACTTTGTGTGTAGAGCTGTCTTCAAGAATTGTGTGTGTGCGCATGTTTTTTGTGTGCGGGTATAAGAGAGATACAGAGAGATAACATGCACTGCTACACACCCACACACTTAGAGACACATACTCGCCCATACCCATAGTGGCTGAGTGATTTCGAGGTATGGTGTCCGCCTTGAGTGCTGGAGGTCCCGGGTTCATGCCCCTGTGAGGGTCGGGATTTGTTCACGCGGACTTCTAGTAACAAAATTTCAACTGATCTCTAAGTAGTGAGATCAGACGCCCGTGTGTATTGTTGCGCACATAAAAATTCCCTTGACAGTTGGAAATTGGAAAAGAGTAGCCTAACAGTGCTGCCCGGGCAAAATTTCAAGTTTAAAATCTACCCAATGTATTTCAGGATCCTCACCGCTGCTACGGAGTTCATGCACTGAGCTGAGATTCTCCGGACTCAGGCTTGAGTTAGGAGTAGAAAGAAGCACTTATGGGTTACACCTGTATGCCGTGATGTTGATCCGAAGACTAAACTAAACTCGCCCATACACACACAAATGCCCACCCATTGACACACCTAAACACTAATCCATACTCAAACACTTATCTACATACAGAGACTCAAATACATCCAATCCACACACCAACAAATACAAACACCCACAAACAGACATACTTTTTTTTTACTAGAGTAAAAGCAGAACAAGACATATAATCAGCATGTAGTGCTGGGTTGAAGTGAGACAACCCACATATTGTGAGTTCAGCTTCAGAACAGACGTGAATGTGATTGTCTGTTTCTGTAAATATTATATGAAACATCAGCCCTCTATGTAATGTTTTCTTAATGACAGCAACAGCCACATGTAAATTATTGCTAAAACAAGATGAAACGACTGCTCCACAGCCATTGTATAAAGATTCTGCCAGTTTATTTTGTTACTTTTGCATTTGATGCCCAAAGATGCACTTTAGAGTATTTTTTTTTTTTGGTTTGGCTTGTTTTGTCATGCCTTGCTGGTTACTGACCCAATTTTAGTGCAACCATTGGTGTGTTTTGATTTTATTGTTTGTACTAATAGAATATTTGATTTGTTTTGCTGTTTTTATGTTGCTACTATATTTTGCCATGTTGTTTTGTGTTAAGTTCCACTGAACAACATATGAAACCCCCATAAACTCATTCTTTTTGTACTGGTCTGGTTGTATAGTCATTTTGTAATTTATTCCCGAACCCTTGGGTGTTGTAAAACAGTAATTGTGTTTATGCTTTCCCGTTCTGCCCATGTGTGTTTGCAAATCTATAATTTTGATTGTACTTTGTTCTATTACACTTGGGTCTTTGCAAAACTACAGGGCCTGTTTATGCTTTCCTCTTCTAGGTTGGAGTGTAGAGGTAGTTTATGGTCTGGTTTTAAATGCAGCTTAATCTCTCTCTCTCTCTCTCTCTCTCTCTCTCTCTCTCTCTCTCTCTCTCTCTCTCTCTCTCTCTCTCTCTCTCTCTCTCACACACACACACACACACACAGACATACACACACACACTCTCTCTCTTTCTTTCTCACATACACACACACACTCTCTTTCTCTCACACGCACACTCTTTCTCTGACTGATGACTGACTGACTGACTCAGTCACTGACTGACTGACTCGCTTGCTCACTCACTCACTCACTCACTCACTCACTCACTCACTCACTCACTCACTTAATCACTCAATCACTTACTCACTCACTCACTCTAATGGTTTGTGTGATGGAAGCCAATCAAGAAATCTTTAGGTGAGAGAAAAAGATGGAGAGAGAGAGAGAGAGGAGAAAGCTAGAGAGGAGAGACTTTTGGATCGCTGGCATCCATATTAGCAGATGTGTTGGTTGTCTATCATTGCTTTTTCTTGTCAGCTTGTTCAGTGGAGTTGGTGGTGGGTTTCTCGCTGGCAAAGTGTGTTGGTGGTAGTGGTTTTCTCTCATAGAGTGGTCAAGTCGTCCAGCTTGTGCTTTGAAGGTCTTGGGTGTGTATTCAGTCTGTCTTTGAGATCACTAGTGCATGTCCCTGGAGACAGCCAGTAATAGAGCGACAGAGCTCGTGCTTCAGCCTTGCTCTCGGTTTGCCATTCTGTGGAGAGACACAAGCCAGATGGGGGTGAAACCCAGTGTAATGAAGTTGATCCTCTTGCTTGTAACATTACAGGCAGATAATGTCTTTTGTCTACCATTATCCTGTTGTCCACCATTGCCTGGTTGTACACAATTGTCTGGTTGTCTACTATTGCCTGGTTGTCCACAATTGTCTTATTATCCACAATTCCTTGTTGTCCACCAATGTCTTATTGCCTTCTATTGTCTGGTTGTCCACTATTGTCTGGTTGTCTACTATTGCCTGGTTGTCTATCATTGTCTTATTGTACACCATTGTCTAGTTGTCCACCATTGCCTGGTTGTCCACAATTGTCTTATTGTCCACAATTGTCTTGTTGTCCACCATTGTCTTATTGCCTTCCATTGTCTGGTTGTCCACTATTGTCTGGTTGCCTACTATTGCCTGGTTGTCCACCATTGTCTGATTTGTCCACTATTGTCTGATTGTCCATCATTGTCTTGTCCTCTCAGATTGTTCAGTCAGAAAACTTATACTGTTAAAAAAAACCCCAGAAAAGCAACATTATTGCAGTTTCAATTGCATCCAAGATCTACAACAGGTAGCAGCGAACCGCCAGACATGGAGAGCCATGACTTTTGCCCTAAGCACTGACTTAGGGTCAAGGGGAAAGACTAAGTAGATAACTAATTGCAAACTTCTTCTTCTTCTTCTGCGTTCATGCGGAATTTTTTTCCGGACGTGATTGTGTTGAGCCTGTTTACAGCAGAGCTGCGTTCTTGCGCTGTTAGGCTGACACATCCGACTTCTGCGGGCATTTGTTGACCGGGTTAACCTTCCCGGGGATTGCAAACTCGTACCAACATTTTATTGATGATGCTGATCCGCCCACTGCAGTCAGTTCTGGCGATGCCAGAACAGGACCTCTGTAGGGTCTTCTAGTCCAAAGACCAGCATCATGGGGCCGGTTCCTGACCGTTTGATCTGAAATTTGACGATCCCCTGGCATTCATTGGACTGTGAAGACGCAGATGTAAATCGATTCCTAAGATGACACAGTCGTATGAAGCGGTCTTTGGCAGCAGTTGTGATTCTGGCTCTTCCACTTCACGGCCAGTCTGTCACTGAGCCAGTTTCTTGAAATCACATCCAAAGGCAACTAATGGTGCTTCTAACCACATTATATTCTCTGGCTACTACATTTTGTGACTGTCCAGCATGTAAACTTAAATGATGAGTCGTTTTGTAGTGAGATGAGCCATACTTGCGCATTGAATGTTCAACTGAATTTATTTGACGAGCATCAATCTTTTATGGGCATTCAATAATATGGTCAGTTGTTTGTTCAGTAAGTTTCACGGGATTATGAACCTGCCACGAGTTATTGTCAAAAAGGTTGTTTTGACCTTGACCTCTTTCATGACCTCACAAATCATGAGGTGACTACAATTCAGGTAACCACGAGAAGTTAATGACCAGATGGTTGACTTATGTCCAATCAGTGAATATCTTTTATAAAAGTAACACCAAAAATGTTGCATTTCTCTTTTTGAACATTATATATTCAGGTTTAAACATGTCACTTTACCATAAGTCTAGCTCTGTGCCTGCCCAGAAACTTATTGTGGGGAAGTTGTAATGTGATGGCTTCCCCTTGTATTCCACATCCACACAAGAGATTTTCATTCTATAAATATTCCGTAGGGGCTGCTTTTCTTATTTCAAAAATGTTACCAGTGCTGCAGCCAAAGCAAAGCCTTCTCTTTGTCTTTTGCAACTGCCGAGTATCAAACATGCTTGGCATCCTCCTTCTTCTGTCTTTCATTTCACAAATGAGCCTATTCCCCCAACCACTCAAGCTAAGCTCATCGAAGGCTTGATGATGATTGGTTGCATTTTCAATTTTTCAGCTGAAGAGTTCTACAGGATGAGGTAGCCAATTGAACACCAATACTCCTTAGTCTCGTCTTTTGACTTTTTGGTTGTTGCTTTCTCTTTGGCCTCATCGTGTTCTTTATTTCATAAGAATTGTCCACATCAGGGTTTTAACCGAACACTTTTCAGTTTGATGCAGTTGTCATGCCTTTACAGCACTATCCCCCAACTGCTGTTGTGATGTTTGCATCTTTTATGCAGGTCTAGTTTTTATGCAGGTCTATTTTTTATGCTGGTCTATTTTTTATGCAGGTCTAGTTTTTATGCTAGTCTAGTTTTTATGCAGGTCTAGTTTTTATGCAGGTCTATATTTTATGCAGGTCTATTTTTTATGCAGGTCTAGTTTTTATGCTGGTCTAGTTTTTATGCTGGTCTATATTTTATGCAGGTCTAGTTTTTATGCTGGTCTAGTTTTTATGCAGGTCTATATTTTATGCAGGTCTATTTTTTATGCTGGTCTAGTTTTTATGCAGGTCTATATTTTATGCAGGTCTATTTTTTTATGCAGGTCTATTTTTTATGCAGGTCTAGTTTTTATGCTGGTCTAGTTTTGTACAAATTATTGGTATTTTGTTCTATTTGTCTACTTTGTTTTTTATTGGTCTTTTTCTTTTTTCTCTGTTGGTCTATTTTATTTTATCATGTAGTCTGATTTCTTTGTGTTTTTAACCGTTTAATTTTCTGGCCAGTTGAAGATGTTTTCACACTTACTGATTGAGATATTATATCCTGAAGACCGGCATTGTCTGACATGTCATGAGAAATAAATGATTGACCGAGATGTCAATCAGTCAGGCAGGGTAGGTTTAGTGATTGATTTATTCAGTAGTAGTATGTAAGCAGTAAGGACAGCATCGATGCATCTTATAATGATTTGGAGAATGCCTTCAAGAAATGCAAGTAAATTAAATATCATATTTGGTGACTTTAATGCTAAAGTTGGAAATCAATAGCACACATACTAGGCAAGTTGGAACTAGAGGAACAGAATGAAAGAGGCTGCAGACTTATACAGTGGGCAAAAGAGCATGATATGATTATTGGAAATGCCTGGTATCAAAATCACCCAAGGAGATTATGGACATGGAGGAGTCCTGATCATACGACCAGAAATCAAATTGATTACATTCTCATCAACAGAAGATTTCAAAATGCCTTAAAAGTAGCAAAAACGCAGACTGCTACAGCAACCATAGATTAGTCATAAGCAATGTACATATAAAATTTAAGGTAAAATATACACCAAGAAACACAACATTTTATCTATGTTCACTGAAGAGTGAGGAGACAAAAGATAAATTCAATGTAGAGGTAAAGAAAAGATTTGATGCACTGGCCGATCTGGAAATTCTATTTCAAGATGTCAGCGATCAATGGGAATTATTGAAGAACTCAGTCAGCCAAACTGCAGAAAAACCATCCCAAAAATAAAGATGATGGGATGTAAGAAATGGATGACAGAAGACATCTTAAAACTCATGGAAATAAGAAGAAATAACAAACATTACCATGGAAATTATGAGACACAGGAAATTGGGCTAAGAGGCAAAAGAAACATGGCTTGAGGAAAACTGCAGGGAAATTAAAAACCAACACAACACCTGTAATACCAAATTAATGCACAATATAATTCATGACATCACTAAGAAAAGAACACACATCAACAGACTGCCTAAAAACCAAAGATGGTAAAATCATAATACAAAAACTTTCAGATTTTACATGTGTGGTCAAATTATGTGAAAGACCTTTATGGTGATACAAGAAAAGATTAATATATTTTGAATAATAATGAAGGACCATCAATTTTGAAAATGGAAGTTTGAAATGCTCTTAACCATATGCAAACTAGCAAGACTGTGGGTCCAGAAAAGATCACAACAGAATTATCATTGCCTTAGATGAATATGGAATAGACCAAGTCACCAGACTGCTGAACATAATATATGATACAGGAGATAATCTCCTGAATTATGTAATTATATACTTATTGCAATCCTAAAGAAATCAGGAGCCTTGGAATGTGATCAACATTGAACATTAGTATAATGAGCCACCTCACACAGATTTTGCTAAGAGTCATTATGCAAAGAATCAGGAAGAAAATAAAACCCATCTCTCTTTCCCAGAAACCCATCTCTCCTTCCCAGAAACCCGTCTCCTTCCCAGAAACCCATCTCTTTCCCAGAAACTCATCTCTTTCCCAAAAACCCATCTCTCCTTCCCAGAAACCCATCTCTTTCCCAGAAACCCATCTCTTTCCCAGAAACCCATCTCTACTTTCCAGAGAATTCTGAAATTTTTTTTGTACCCATCTAGTGTCCATTTTATGAGGTCCAGGTGAATCCCAGATCCATACTGGTCTGAAATAAATCATCCTGCTAATGCTAAGGATTGAACCCTAACCACTGTTTTAATTAGCAAGCACCTTTATTACAAGAAACTAAACTAACATAGAATGTAACTGGGAAACTTGGCAAATGAAAAACAATCCACGGATACAAGCCAGTCTTTCAACCAAAACCTTTATCAGTGGACAGAACAAGAACAACAAGAACACTTGGCTGGAAAACTGAAATGTCACAGTTAATGAAAAGTGATTGACACGTTCATTAGTTGTCTGTGATTATGATACTTCTCTTGTATTTGTGCATGCATTCGTGCCATAAAGTGCCACAGTTTATATTTGTGTTCATTCGGTGTCTTGTATCATTTTGAGAGCAGTCCACCCTCACCCAAACCACCCCCAATTATTTAACTCCTTTATTAAAAATACATAGTTTAAGAGGTCATAGGGTCTCTGTAGTGAAGTAATTAAGCCATTTGCTGGGCTCTTTGAAGGTTGTGGGTTCGCTCCCGCACTGCTTTATTCAGACCATGAGAGCAAATTTTCCCGACTCCTTGGGATCATCACTGGGGCTCATGATTTGTGCGATGCTCTTGGCAAGCGGCTTGTCATTTGCCGAAAAAGACATGTCAGATGGGTAAGATCCAGTGAAATAAAGTTGACCCTCTCTACTTTAGTACATTTAGTATAAGAGCCTAAAAATAATTTTGCCAGAAGAGATTCTCATCTTCAGGGTATTCTAGTGATGCTATCGTGCATCTTTGTGTTTCCTTGATACAAGCAACTGTGTCTCTATCTTACCTGGTAGGACGGCACCTCTTCCGAACTCACGGCATCATCGCAGTCGCTAGTGGTGCAGCCGCTGCCAAGACTGACAGCTTTAGAGCAGGCAATGGTACAAATGGACATCTGCACTGCCTCTCTCAACCTGGGGTCCGAGGAGCAAAATTCCAGCGGCAGCCAGCATACAACCCCCAGGTCATCGACTGATGACCTTAGCTGCGAGCAGACCATTGCCGCTGCCTCTGCACCAGCCGTGAACTTGCCCGTGGTCACTGGCGACGTGGCCATTGTGTTGGAGTCTCCACGAGTGAAGGCAAGAACTGCCACTCATAGACATCACCTTGTAGAAGCATTCAACTGCTTTCACCATCTAATCATAGAACATTAGTCATGATCACCACTGTAGTTTTATTGTTTGGGAAGTAGTAGCTGCTTCTGTTGTCATCATGTCGGCGCCAGCTCCACCATCATCATCCGCCATTTCTTTATATCAACAAGACATCAGCATCTATTACAGTACAGCTTGAATTCATCACTGCTACCATCACAGTGCATTAGTAAATAGATATGTAATTATTGTCTCAAATTCTCTTGTTGTCTAGTTAAACTAATTGGCGCTGTGACAAAGGGGTTGCAAATGCATTTCACAATCTCACATACCACATTCAAAACACAGCTGCAGGGGGTATTGCAGCAGACCGCCTTGCATTGAGTCCTATACAGAGGTATGGGTACCAGTCATTCAGAAAGCAAAGGCAAACTACTGAATGTAAATTTGCCAAGACATTACAAACAGTCAACAAATGCTGGGGTTGACCTCAATGTTCTGTAAAGGATATGTAACTAACTTTAATTATTGTCTCAGATTCTCTTGCAGTCTAGTTAAACACACTAGTTAAACTCATTACTACCACCATCACAGAACATTTGTGAATAGTATCACGTAATTTGAAAACACAAGGAGGAAAAGTACACAAATCGGAGATAACTATGATTGTAAATGCTGAACTGTCATCTGTCACCACTGCCTATAATACCCTGTGGTGTAGGACAGGGGGGGGGTCTTGAGCCTGAGGAGTTAAGGCTGCCTGGCTAGTGCAGCCACTGCGAACTGTACAGGTTAAAGCTTTCTTTTTGCCCCCGACAGAAAACAATCCACATCTTACCGAGGATTCAAACCTGGGTCTCTAGAAGGAGAGCCCAGCATTCTGTGGCAAAGGGGTAGCGAATACGATCTACAATTCCGCACACCACATTTGAAATCAGCTGCTGGTGATTTGTGTTGATATTTAACAATGGTATGAGCGTCGGTTGTTCTGAAAGCCGTGGCCAGCTACTTGGTGGCACAGTAGCTAGCACTCTTGCCTGCCAGCCCAGAGGCCATGTGTTTGAATCTCCTTCAAGGTGGGGACCTGGACATTTTCTGGGTAGTACAGGTCATAGGCATAGTATCTACCACATGACCCATTGAATGCTGATTGGTCTAAAAATATGGGACTTCCATCATAAACATGAATGAATCACCAGAAAACAAGAAGTGGCTCGTGAGCTTTACTAGAACACAATTACAAGAAATAAAATGGACGTTGTGGCTAAAACCTTCATCAGCAGAGAATAAACAAACACAAACCGACACAACTACATGAAAAACACTGCATGAAAATATAAATATAACAGTTACTTATCTGTATGTATCCTTGTGGCTGGATATGTCTTTCAAACGATCAGCACACATTATGACTATCAATGGAGTAAATGAACCGGATGTGTGGTTAAGGTGGGTCAATGGACTAAAGCTCTATAATGTCAGAAGCCCAAGGATAGGCCTAGCCACCCGAGGGGAAAACATATACACCAATAATTTCTCAAGGCGTAAAAAAGGGCTCCTTTCGAACTACTAGTTGTGTTCACATATAAATTTATTGTTACTGCTTGCATTTAATTATAATAAATTTTGATGCACTATAGACACAACTGTCAGGGCACAGTCACCTTTCGTAGATGTGCTGCCCACCATGCATGTTAGGCCATGTTGCATTGAATTAACATGCCATTGTCACTAACAGTGTCTGTCTTGTCATTGATTGAGTTTGCTTTGATACAAATGTTGCTTTTTTTATTTTGTTTGCCTTCTAACAAAGCTTTATTTGTATTTTGATTTGTATTAATCTAACAAAATCTTCTTCTGAACATACCTCTGTTCAATTATTGTTTATTTCTTCTAGCTGGTACTTCTGCTCTTCTTTTTCTTCACCATGTTTGTGTCTCTTCCTTGTTTGCTTGTTTTGTCATTCCTCTCTCCTCTTGTTCTGTTTTCTTTCTTTCTTTCTTCTATTTTCTCATTCTTCTTTCCTCTTTCTTCTTTCTTGTTCTGTTTTCTCATTCTTCTCTCTTGTGTGTTCTTTGTTCTACTGTTATCTCATTCATCTCTCCTATGTGTGTTTTGTTCTACTGTTTTCCCATTCTTCTCTCTTGATTCTTTCATGTTCTGTTTTCTCATTCATCATTCCATGTGCACCTTTATCTTTCTTGTTCTATTTTCTCTTATTTCTCTCTCCTCTTGTTCTTTGTTTCCTGCCATGTCACTGTCATTATTAGTATTAGATTCTGACTCATATGTCACTTCACTATAATAGCCATTTTATATTACTGGATCTTATGTCACATTCTGTAATAACCATGTTTAAAACATGTCACATGCCTGTTATAGCCATGTTTAGAATGTCACATTTCTGTAGTAGCCATCTTTGTAATATGTTACAACACTGTTAAAGCCATTACCAAATTCTCACTCATGTGTCTCATTGCTGTTATAGCCATTTTTCAGAACGTCACATAGCAATAATTTTGTAAGAAATGTCACATCACTGTTATAGCCATTTTTAGATATGTCAGGCTGCTGATATAGCTAATTTTAATTCCTGACTAATATGCAGCATTGCTTTTACAGCCATGTTAAAGCCAAAAAAAAAACAAAAACTCTGACAGATTGTGAATGATATATCATGTCACTATTATTGCAATTTTTAGATTCTAACACAGTGACATTGCTGTTCACTTCTTCTTTTTCTTCTACCTGTTATCCCCCAAAGGAGCATAGACACTCAACCAACTCACACCAAACCCTTCTGTCTTCTGTCTTCTGTCTTCTGTCATCTCCTGCACTTCCCTTCATGTTCTTCTGTCTTCTGCAGCAGTTCCCTTCATGTCCTTCTGTCTTCTGCCATCTCCAGCAGTTCCCTTCATGTCCTTCTGTCTTCTGCCATCTCCAGCAGTTCCCTTCATGTCCTTCTGTCTTCTGCCATCTCCTGCAGTTCTCTTCATGTCCTTCTGTCTTTCTTCTGCCATCTCCAGCAGTTCCCTTCATGTCCTTCTGTCTTCTGCCATCTCCAGCAGTTCCCTTCATGTCCTTCTGTCTTCTACCATCTCCAGCAGTTCCCTTCATGTCCTTCTGTCTTCTGCCATCTCCTGCAGTTCTCTTCATGTCCTTCTGTCTTTCTTCTGCCATCTCCAGCAGTTCCCTTCATGTCCTTCTGTCTTCTGCCATCTCCTGCAGTTCTCTTCATGTCCTTCTGTCTTCTGCCATCTCCTGCACTTCCCTTCATGTCCTTCTGTCTTCTGCCATCTCTTGCAGTTCTCTTCATGTCCTTCTGTCTTCTGCCATCTCCGGCAGTTCTCTTCATGTCCTTCTGTCTTCTGCCATCTCCTGCAGTTCTCTTCATGTCCTTCTGTCTTTCTACTGCCATCTCTAGCAGTTCCCTTCATGTCCTTCTGTCTTCTGCCATCTCCAGCAGTTCCCTTCATGTCCTTCTGTCTTCTGCCATCTCCTGCAGTTCTCTTCATGTCCTTCTGTCTTTCTTCTGCCATCTCTAGCAGTTCCCTTCATGTCCTTCTGTCTTCTGCCATCTCCAGCAGTTCCCTTCATGTCCTTCTGTCTTCTGTCATCTCCAGCAGTTCTCTTCATGTCCTTCTGTCTTCTGCCATCTCCTGCAGTTCCCTTCATGTCCTTCTGTCTTCTGCCATCTCCAACAGTTCCCTTCATGTCCTTCTGTCTTCTGCCATCTCCAGCAGTTCCCTTCATGTCCTTCTGTCTTCTGCCATCTCCTGCACTTCCCTTCATGTCTTACTGTCTTCTGCCATCTCCTGCACTTCCCTTCATGTCCTTCTGTCTTCTGCAGCAGTTCCCTTCATGTCCTTCTGTCTTCTGCCATCTCCAGCAGTTCCCTTCATGTCCTTCTGTCTTCTGCCATCTCCAGCAGTTCCCTTCATGTCCTTCTGTCTTCTGCCATCTCCAGCAGTTCCCTTCATGTCCTTCTGTCTTTTGCCATCTCCAGCAGTTCCCTTCATGTCCTTCTGTCATCTGCCATCTCTTGCAGTTCCCTTCATGTCCTTCTGTCTTCTGCCATCTCCAGCAGTTCCCTTCATGTCCTTCCGTCTTCTGTCTTCTGCAGCAGTTCCCTTCATGTCCTTCTGTCTTCTGCCATCTCCAGCAGTTCCCTTCATGTCTTACTGTCTTCTGCCATCTCCTGCACTTCCCTTCATGTCCTTCTGTCTTCTGCAGCAGTTCCCTTCATGTCCTTCTGTCTTCTGCCATCTCCAGCAGTTCCCTTCATGTCCTTCTGTCTTCTGCCATCTCCTGCAGTTCTCTTCATGTCCTTCTATCTTCTGCCATCTCCTGCAGTTCTCTTCATGTCCTTCTGTCTTCTGCCATCTCCAGCAGTACCCTTCATGTCCTTCTGTCTTCTGCCATCTCCTGCAGTTCTTTTCATGTCCTTCTGTCTTCCGCAGCAGTTCCCTTCATGTCCTTCTGTATTCTGCCATCTCCAGCAGTTCCCTTCATGTCCTTCTGTCTTCTGCCATCTCCAGCAGTTCCCTTCATGTCCTTCTGTCTTCTGCCATCTCCTGCAGTTCTCTTCATGTCCTTCTGTCTTCTGCCATCTCCTGCACTTCCCTTCATGTCCTTCTGTCTTCTGCCATCTCCTGCACTTCCCTTCATGTCTTACTGTCTTCTGCCATCTCCTGCACTTCCCTTCATGTCCTTCTGTCTTCTGCCATCTCCTGCACTTCCCTTCATGTCCTTCTGTCTTCTGCCATCTCCTGCACTTCCCTTCATGTCCTTCTGTCTTTCTTCTGCCATCTCCAGCAGTTCCCTTCATGTCCTTCTGTCATCTCCTGCACTTCCCTTCATGTCCTTCTGTCTTCTGCCATCTCCAGCAGTTCCCTTCATGTCCTTCTGTCTTCTGCCATCTCCAGCAGTTCCTTTCATGTCCTTCTGTCTTCTGTCATCTCCTGCACTTCCCTTCATGTCTTACTGTCTTCTGCCATCTCCTGCACTTCCCTTCATGTCCTTCTGTCTTCTGCAGCAGTTCCCTTCATGTCCTTCTGTCTTCTGCCATCTCCAGCAGTTCCCTTCATGTCCTTCTGTCTTCTGCCATCTCCAGCAGTTCCCTTCATGTCCTTCTGTCTTTTGCCATCTCTAGCAGTTCCCTTAATGTCCTTCTGTCTTCTGCCATCTCCTGCAGTTCCCTTCATGTCCTTCTGTCTTCTGCCATCTCCAGCAGTTCCCTTCATGTCCTTCCGTCTTCTGTCTTCTGCAGCAGTTCCCTTCATGTCCTTCTGTCTTCTGCCATCTCCAGCAGTTCCCTTCATGTCTTACTGTCTTCTGCCATCTCCTGCACTTCCCTTCATGTCCTTCTGTCTTCTGCAGCATTTCCCTTCATGTCCTTCTGTCTTCTGCCATCTCCAGCAGTTCCCTTCATGTCCTTCTGTCTTCTGCCATCTCCAGCAGTTCCCTTCATGTCCTTCTGTCTTCTGCCATCTCCTGCAGTTCTCTTCATTTCCTTCTATCTTCTGCCATCTCCTGCAGTTCTCTTCATGTCCTTCTGTCTTCTGCCATCTCCAGCAGTACCCTTCATGTCCTTCTGTCTTCTGCCATCTCCTGCAGTTCTCTTCATGTCCTTCTGTCTTCTGCAGCAGTTCCCTTCATGTCCTTCTGTCTTCTGCCATCTCCAGCAGTTCCCTTCATGTCCTTCTGTCTTCTGCCATCTCCTGCAGTTCTCTTCATGTCCTTCTATCTTCTGCCATCTCCTGCAGTTCTCTTCATGTCCTTCTGTCTTCTGCCATCTCCAGCAGTACCCTTCATGTCCTTCTGTCTTCTGCCATCTCCTGCAGTTCTTTTCATGTCCTTCTGTCTTCTGCAGCAGTTCCCTTCATGTCCTTCTGTCTTCTGCCATCTCCAGCAGTTCCCTTCATGTCCTTCTGTCTTCTGCCATCTCCAGCAGTTCCCTTCATGTCCTTCTGTCTTCTGCCATCTCCTGCAGTTCTCTTCATGTCCTTCTGTCTTTCTTCTGCCATCTCCAGCAGTTCCCTTCATGTCCTTCTGTCTTCTGCCATCTCTTGCACTTCCTTTCATGTCTTACTGTCTTCTGCCATCTCCTGCACTTCCCTTCATGTCCTTCTGTCTTCTGCCATCTCCAGCAGTTCCCTTCATGTCCTTCTGTCTTCTGCCATCTCCAGCAGTTCCTTTCATGTCCTTCTGTGTTCTGCCATCTCCTGCACTTCCCTTCATGTCTTACTGTCTTCTGCCATCTCCTGCACTTCCCTTCATGTCCTTCTGTCTTCTGCAGCTGTTCCCTTCATGTCCTTCTGTCTTCTGCCATCTCCAGCAGTTCCCTTCATGTCCTTCTGTCTTCTGCCATCTCCAGCAGTTCCCTTCATGTCCTTCTGTCTTTTGCCATCTCTAGCAGTTCCCTTAATGTCCTTCCGTCTTCTGTCTTCTGCAGCAGTTCCCTTCATGTCCTTCTGTCTTCTGCCATCTCCAGCAGTTCCCTTTATGTCTTACTGTCTTCTGCCATCTCCTGCACTTCCCTTCATGTCCTTCTGTCTTCTGCAGCATTTCCCTTCATGTCCTTCTGTCTTCTGCCATCTCCAGCAGTTCCCTTCATGTCCTTCTGTCTTCTGCCATCTCCAGCAGTTCCCTTCATGTCCTTCTGTCTTCTGCCATCTCCTGCAGTTCTCTTCATGTCCTTCTATCTTCTGCCATCTCCTGCAGTTCTCTTCATGTCCTTCTGTCTTCTGCCATCTCCAGCAGTACCCTTCATGTCCTTCTGTCTTCTGCCATCTCCTGCAGTTCTCTTCATGTCCTTCTGTCTTCTGCAGCAGTTCCCTTCATGTCCTTCTGTCTTCTGCCATCTCCAGCAGTTCCCTTCATGTCCTTCTGTCTTCTGCCATCTCCTGCAGTTCTCTTCATGTCCTTCTGTCTTCTGCCATCTCCTGCACTTCCCTTCATGTCCTTCTGTCTTCTGCCATCTCCTGCACTTCCCTTCATGTCTTACTGTCTTCTGCCATCTCCTGCACTTCCCTTCATGTCCTTCTGTCTTCTGCCATCTCCTGCACTTCCCTTCATGTCCTTCTGTCTTCTGCCATCTCCTGCACTTCCCTTCATGTCCTTCTGTCTTTCTTCTGCCATCTCCAGCAGTTCCCTTCATGTCCTTCTGTCATCTCCTGCACTTCCCTTCATGTCCTTCTGTCTTCTGCCATCTCCAGCAGTTCCCTTCATGTCCTTCTGTCTTCTGCCATCTCCAGCAGTTCCTTTCATGTCCTTCTGTCTTCTGCCATCTCCTGCACTTCCCTTCATGTCTTACTGTCTTCTGCCATCTCCTGCACTTCCCTTCATGTCCTTCTGTCTTCTGCAGCAGTTCCCTTCATGTCCTTCTGTCTTCTGCCATCTCCAGCAGTTCCCTTCATGTCCTTCTGTCTTCTGCCATCTCCAGCAGTTCCCTTCATGTCCTTCTGTCTTTTGCCATCTCTAGCAGTTCCCTTAATGTCCTTCTGTCTTCTGCCATCTCCTGCAGTTCCCTTCATGTCCTTCTGTCTTCTGCCATCTCCAGCAGTTCCCTTCATGTCCTTACGTCTTCTGTCTTCTGCAGCAGTTCCCTTCATGTCCTTCTGTCTTCTGCCATCTCCAGCAGTTCCCTTCATGTCTTACTGTCTTCTGCCATCTCCTGCACTTCCCTTCATGTCCTTCTGTCTTCTGCAGCATTTCCCTTCATGTCCTTCTGTCTTCTGCCATCTCCAGCAGTTCCCTTCATGTCCTTCTGTCTTCTGCCATCTCCAGCAGTTCCCTTCATGTCCTTCTGTCTTCTGCCATCTCCTGCAGTTCTCTTCATGTCCTTCTGTCTTCTGCCATCTCCAGCAGTACCCTTCATGTCCTTCTGTCTTCTGCCATCTCCTGCAGTTCTCTTCATGTCCTTCTGTCTTCTGCAGCAGTTCCCTTCATGTCCTTCTGTCTTCTGCCATCTCCAGCAGTTCCCTTCATGTCCTTCTGTCTTCTGCCATCTCCTGCAGTTCTCTTCATGTCCTTCTATCTTCTGCCATCTCCTGCAGTTCTCTTCATGTCCTTCTGTCTTCTGCCATCTCCAGCAGTACCCTTCATGTCCTTCTGTCTTCTGCCATCTCCTGCAGTTCTTTTCATGTCCTTCTGTCTTCTGCAGCAGTTCCCTTCATGTCCTTCTGTCTTCTGCCATCTCCAGCAGTTCCCTTCATGTCCTTCTGTCTTCTGCCATCTCCAGCAGTTCCCTTCATGTCCTTCTGTCTTCTGCCATCTCCTGCAGTTCTCTTCATGTCCTTCTGTCTTTCTTCTGCCATCTCCAGCAGTTCCCTTCATGTCCTTCTGTCTTCTGCCATCTCTTGCACTTCCTTTCATGTCTTACTGTCTTCTGCCATCTCCTGCACTTCCCTTCATGTCCTTCTGTCTTCTGCCATCTCCAGCAGTTCCCTTCATGTCCTTCTGTCTTCTGCCATCTCCAGCAGTTCCTTTCATGTCCTTCTGTGTTCTGCCATCTCCTGCACTTCCCTTCATGTCTTACTGTCTTCTGCCATCTCCTGCACTTCCCTTCATGTCCTTCTGTCTTCTGCAGCTGTTCCCTTCATGTCCTTCTGTCTTCTGCCATCTCCAGCAGTTCCCTTCATGTCCTTCTGTCTTTTGCCATCTCTAGCAGTTCCCTTAATGTCCTTCTGTCTTCTGCCATCTCCTGCAGTTCCCTTCATGTCCTTGTCTTCTGCCATCTCCAGCAGTTCCCTTCATGTCCTTCCGTCTTCTGTCTTCTGCAGCAGTTCCCTTCATGTCCTTCTGTCTTCTGCCATCTCCAGCAGTTCCCTTTATGTCTTACTGTCTTCTGCCATCTCCTGCACTTCCCTTCATGTCCTTCTGTCTTCTGCAGCATTTCCCTTCATGTCCTTCTGTCTTCTGCCATCTCCAGCAGTTCCCTTCATGTCCTTCTGTCTTCTGCCATCTCCAGCAGTTCCCTTCATGTCCTTCTGTCTTCTGCCATCTCCTGCAGTTCTCTTCATGTCCTTCTATCTTCTGCCATCTCCTGCAGTTCTCTTCATGTCCTTCTGTCTTCTGCCATCTCCAGCAGTACCCTTCATGTCCTTCTGTCTTCTGCCATCTCCTGCAGTTCTCTTCATGTCCTTCTGTCTTCTGCAGCAGTTCCCTTCATGTCCTTCTGTCTTCTGCCATCTCCAGCAGTTCCCTTCATGTCCTTCTGTCTTCTGTCATCTCCTGCACTTCCCTTCATGTCCTTCTGTCTTCTGCCATCTCCAGCAGTTCCCTTCATGTCCTTCTGTCTTCTGCCATCTCCTGCACTTCCCTTCATGTCCTTCTGTCTTCTGCCATCTCCTGCAGTTCCCTTCATGTCCTTCTGACTTCTGCCATCTCCAGCAGTTCCCTTCATGTCCTTCTGTCTTCTGCCATCTCCTGCACATCCCTTCATGTCCTTCTGTCTTCTGCCATCTCCAGTAGTTCCCTTCATGTCCTTCTGTCTTCTGCCATCTCCTGCACTTCCCTTCATGTCCTTCTGTCTTCTGCCATCTCCAGCAGTTCCCTTCATGTCCTTCTGTCTTCTGCCATCTCCTGCACTTCCCTTCATGTCCTTCTGCCATCTCCAGCAGTTCCCTTCATGTCCTTCTGTCTTCTGCAGCAGTTCCCTTCATGTCCTTCTGTCTTCTGCCATCTCCTGCACTTCCCTTCTTATCCTCCTTATGTTACTCATCTGTCTCTAATTCTCTTCATCATGAGTTTTACTGTCTCCCTCTAATTCTTTTACCCTGAAGATCCAGAGCAAGTAGTTTCTAGTTGTGCTATAACCAGGCTTTTCAGTGTGTGCTCTGTACAGTGATGTCTTTTTCTCACCTCTTGGTTCTTTGTCGTTTATTTAGTTCTTTTCCTAAGCTCCACATTAATGATTCTCTCATGCTATTTTAGTCCTTCTATTCTGCACAGGTAGTTGAGTTGAGTTGAAGTGAGCTAAGAACCGACATCACTGCACTCAGGACATTCCCATACACTCTCCATCCCCTAATTCAACAGCCAGTGAAGAGTCATACTACTAATCGTTCCACCGCTATCTGATTGAAAGTTCGCCTCATCTTCCCTCTCAGTCTTGAGGTTCTTCCAGAACCCCTGCCAATCCCCTGCAAACTCATTCTTTCAACACATGGGTTTCTAATCTGTTCCTCTGTCTTCTCCACTTAGTCCCACAAATACACAACAACCTCCCTCTTATCCATAGGTAATCTACCACCAAGAGGTAAATTCCCTGCCAGCATATCAACCTGTTCATTCCCCTGCACTCCCGCATGACCAAGGCAAAATGTCCATATAATTCTCACATCTGTGCAGGCATGAGTTAATGAAGTTTGTAGTTTACATCTGATGGGAAGTGCCTTGAAGAGATGAGAACAAGAATTGCCATGGCAAAGGTAGCATTTTGCAAGATGGAAGATATACTGACAAATAAAAAGATGTCAATTGCAACGAGAAAAAGAGTGTTGAGGTGCTATATAGAACCTGTACTTTTGTATGGGTGGGAAGCGTGGATAATGAGTAGACAAGCTGAAAAACATCCGTTGACTGTGGAAATGTGGTTTCTGAGGAAACTGCAAAAAATACCGTGGACAGACAGAAAAACTAATGACCAAGTCCAACAAGAAACAAATGAAAATCGTACACTGAAAGAGAAATTAGACGTAGACAGTCAAAAGTTTTTGGCCATGTTATGAGAAGAAATAAATTGGAGAACTTGGGTATTTCGTTCGCCACTGGTCGCTCCCCATGTAAACCAGGAATGGTCAATCTGCAGACGACATCCACGCAGCAAGCTTTCGCTTCGGACTTCTACGTAATGGATTTGCTAGCCAAGCGTTCCATTTCGTGTTAATGAGATGTTTTTCCACCTTTGACTACGCTCGCTCAGTGAGTTTAAGTACAGACTTGCATCATAACCATTGCCTGCGACTGGGGTGCTTTTTCCACCTTTAGTAACGCTCACGAGGCAAGCTGCATATGCTGCTGGCTCAGCATCTTACCTCCATGCAGCAGAGAGCGAGTGATTGCCAGGCCCTCTTATCTGGGGGATCCCTCATATCTCTAATCTGAGAGCCATAGAATAAGTGTCTGGACCAGCAATGTAGTGGCATATTGCGCATGATTCAGACTTTGAGTTCAATGGATTTGCTTTTCCCTAGCCTTTGACTGTCCCCAGTCTACCTGTAAGACAGCAGGTTTGTGTGTATCTTAGTCTGGTTCCTATCCCTTGACCTGTCCAACATGGGAGGCCCTACCAGCAGCTGTGTTACTGTCGGCATAGCTCTTGGGGTCATTGGAACACGCAAGGCCCTCTACCACGTCAAGGTTGAGACACGTCAGAGAGGGGTGTAGTATGACTAATTCTGACAAACATTGGAACATTAAAGTTATATTATTAGATTTTATATTTACTATCACAATAATTTATTCAAAACAGTGAATGTAACCACAGAAGCCACAAACAATATGTTGCATGATTCATTGCCTGGCGTATTTTATTGCATCTTGTCAGGGTCGTACTGCAGAATGACATATCATATGATGTGAATAGATGAATTATTCTTTTGCTGAAATACAATCATATATCACAGTTCTTGTCACTTCCCTCAAATTGGAGATGACTTTCCACTAAGCATATTTTGTTTTCTGCACTTGACAGCTTCAGCAAAACACCAGCCTTGAACTTGCCAAAGCTATCCGAGAGCTGGAGGCTAGTACAGCAGCCTTGACATCGGCATATGATGCAGATTCTTACTCTGTGGTCTCCAACCATGCTGCTGTGACTTCATCAACTGCTGCAGCAACTTGTGACGCTGACAGCTACACCAGCAAGATGTCACTGCAGTGTTCTTCTGGCTATGGCACCATGAACAGTACTCCCGCAGGTTCTGAGGACACGATAGCATCAGGAGGTGAGTTAGAAGAAGAGTTTCATCTTTGTTTTCATCTTCTGTTACTTTCTCTTGTTTCTCCACTGTCTCTTCCTCCTCAATTATATCTTCTTCCTCATCCTCTAGCAATAATTCTTCCTCCTTCCAGTATCTCTTACTCCTCGTTCTTCCACGATCTCTTCTTCCTTCATCCTCTTCCACTATCTCTTCTTCCTCTCCTATTCCACTGTTTCTTTTTCCTCCTCTTTCACTATCTTTTCTTCTTCCTCCTCTTCCACTATCTCTTTTCCCTCGTCCTCTTCCACTATCTCTTCTTCCTCCTCCTCTTCCACTATCTCTTCTTACTTCATCCTCTTCCAATATTTCTCCTCCCTCCTCATCTTCCACTATAATTTCTTCCTCCACCTTTTCCACTATCTCTTCCCCACCCCCTCCTCTTCCATTATCTCCTCCTCTTTAATATTCATCTTTCACCTTCGCCTCCGCTGCCTCCTCCTTCTGCAAGCAGTTTCTTGGCTCTGCAGTCTGGAGTTACCTCCATGGATCATCAGAAGGAGGTCCCCATGCGTGCCCCACATTTTCTGTGGCCAGATTTGAGCTCTCTCAGGTCACCAAAGGCCTGCTGAAGACACCTGTCTTCTCCATTGGCTACTTCCACCATGTATGTAATCTGTTTGAAGATTTTGAGCCCTCAGGGGCGTCTGCTACAAAAACTTACTTTGACTCTACGAGTTTACAAGTTGTGGTGTGTGTGTGTTTTAAGTACACGCGTGCATGCGTGTGGCTGGGTGTGTGTTTTGGGTTTGGTGTATGTAGAGGTGGGTATGTGTGTGTGTATGGGTGTGTGAGTGTATGTGTGAGTGAGTGCATTTATGTGTGCTTGGGTGTGTGTGGATGGTTGTTTATGTGAGTGGGTATTTGTGTGTGGATGGGTGCTTGTATGTGTGTGGGTGGGTTATGTGTATGGATTGTTGTGTGTGGGTGTATGTGTATTCACACCACACAGATGTTGATGAGTAATTTACATCGGAAAATGTTTCACAAACCTACCTCTCCACATAAACAAGCACTCTTTTGTGGAGAATTATCTCCCTTGCACATTTCAGCAGCACGAACTAACCCCTGTATATATCCCAGACTAAAGGTCCCTGAGGTCACTAAACTTGGTTACCTTAAATGCTCTTGTAAATGTTCAAGCTCTGATAAATGCTGTAAAGATTTTCATGTTTTTTGTTAGAATATACAGCAATTTCCTAAAAATGAAAGTGTATAGACAAGTGAAGCAAATGAAATTTGGATGTCATATATGTTATTTGAATCAATCAGACAGATTATATCACATATATTTCTGCAAAAATAGAATACAGAAGATTATATGCTTGAAAAAGCACAGTAATTTTAAGAAATGCTATAGTATATGGTGAAAAAGAGAGGACGGCAGTTTGCAAAAGTGCTGAAGTTTATGTTAAGATGTCAGTAACTTACACAAGTCCTAAAGTGTATATTGAAGAAATAACAGTAATTTCACTCACCCTATAATTTATATTTAAGAGATTCTAGTAATTTTTGCCGGGCTCCCTGGCCAAGAGGTTAAACGACATTGTTCGTAATCCCGTATATCCACATGGGGAAAACAGCAGCTGCGAGAATCAGCAGCAGTTCGCGCTACGCTGGTAACTTACGGGGGATGCGAACCGGTCATTCAGAAAGCAATGGCAAACTACCGAACATAATGAAACTTGCCTAGTACATCAACAGCAGCTGAAAAAGTTCTGGTGTTGACTGCAATGTATTGTAAGGAATATGCAACAACAACAAAAAAGTAATTGTTACATACAGTATAGTTTATGTTGAAAGGATTTCAGTAATTTTTACGTACAGTATAGTTTATGTTGAAAGGATTACAGTACTTTTACACATTCTATAGTATATGTTGAAGAGAAGCCAGTAAGTTGTACAAGCGCTATAGCCTAAAGTGTATTATCAAAGATATGACAGTAATTTGGACAATCTCTTCATATCTATAGAATCCACAATATATTGTATGGTAACATTTTGTGTTCCTGACATTTTGATGGCATGAACCAGATTTGCCAGCTCACGAACTAATGTGAGACAATATGGAGTCAACTGCTTCAGAAACAAAAGTACAAATGGGAAGAAAAAGGAGATGGAACAAATTAAGTTTTCAAAATAAAAAGTAAAAATTTAAAGAAAACAGAGCTTATGAACTAATGAGAGACAATATGGAGCCACCTGTGTCAGAAACAAAAGTAAAAATTGAAAGAAAAAGGAGATGGAACAAATTTAGTTTACAAAATTAAAAATTAAAAATTGAAAGAAAAAAGAGATGGAATGAATTACATTTACAAACATAGGTATTTTTAAAGAAAGCAGCATTCAACTTAAGATTGGTTCTATAATTGTGTCTTATAAACCTCTAAGGCTTATCATTGACTCATCTATATCAGGCTGGGGTAGTCTACTGCCTTCCTTTGCCAATATGTCCAACTCTCCATTTCCATGTTTATTGCAATGTACGGGAATCCATTTTATTACAACTCTTGTGGATTTCTGACATAGTCCATGGATTGCTGCTCTTAAGTCTGCTAGCTCTGCAGTGTTTGCTCCTTGGGTATCTGTTTCTTGCATTCGAAGAATGAAAGAATTAGGACTAGCAGTTTCATGGAAAATCATAATTTTATTTCTGCATGTTGTTGCAGAACAGACCTTTTCCCATAAATACTAACCATCATATACGAATAGACATGTGTAATGTTTGAAACATGACCCGTATATCAGATTATCCTATCTGTTTGAGCATTACGTGTAATCATATCTTTGAATGATGATGTAGTCACATATCGTATTCTGTAAACCAAATATTAGAGTGGTGAGTATGTCATGTATTGATTATATTGCATTCACTGTAAGTTTAAACTCATGTATTAGCTGTTACCAGGTGTAAAAGAAACACATCGCTGGCCTTAGACGGTTGCAATTTACACTATAGTTATATCATGGGAGCTGAGTAAAGTATGAATTAATTAGTGGAAGTGTGGTGAAGCTGTGGAAATGTAAAGATTATAAAATAACACAAAGTAATGCAGCTTAATAGAACATAATTACGGAAATTATATTTTGTGGTGGCGACCAGCCTTCATCAGCAAACAAGTACACAAAACACAACATATAAACATGGGGAAGACACTACAGTGGCTACACTATGGCATAACAACCGAATTAGAAAAATGAAAAGTTGAAAACAATTAAAACAATGAAAGGAAAGAAAAAATGTGCTATCAATGTCAGAATTCCAGTCTGTGATACTGATACTTAATGTAGTCACTGTAGTATCTTCTCTGTGTTTATATTTTGTGTTCTTTGGGCATCAGGCTTGAGCAAACAGTGCAGCCTAACTTCCTTTATGATGACGATCCTATTGTCAACATGCCAGGATGTCATGGGAATGAGATACTTTACTTTTGAATATTTTGTCCAGTAAATGGTGGATAACTCCAGTAAATGATGAATAATAACTTCAGTAAATAAATGTTGCAGTTGGCTAGCAAATTACTGAGAACCTATTCTCAATATACCAGGATGGCTTGGGAATGAGATACTTTACTTTTGAATATTTGGTCCATTAAATAATGAATAATAACTCCAGTAAATGAATGTTGAAGATGGCTTGAAAATTACTGAAACCTTATTCCCAATATGCCAGTATGGCATAGGAATTAGACACTTTTAAATATTTGGTTCAGTAAATGAATGTTGAAGTTGGCTAGAAAATTACTGAATTTAGTCTGAAGTTCTTAACAACCTGGCCCAACATTGGGAACCTCTTCACCCAGGTGTAGCAGAGAGTATAGCAGAGTCGGCTTTATATGAAGAATTGGAGGAGGTAATTGGCGAAGGTGAGAGGGTGAATTTATCACTCTTTTTTATTGGCACATTCCTGGGTTGTATGATAGTGCATGGTTTCTTTCTTTTTATTGGCTGCTTGAATTATTAGCAACAGATTATTTGAATGTGTTTATTTTTTGAGTTGTGATGAATGCTTCTTTGTTGCTTACAACCATGTGCTGTTGGCGTTGCATTGTTTTTGTTTTAGTTGTCATAGCTATGGTAGTTGTTAGAGTTGCATATACTAGAAAACTGAGTAGAGAGCGGCCTAAACTGGGTGCCATCAGAGTTATATTCCCACAGTAGATAATAGTTGTTGTATGCCAAACAAGTAGAGCAGATTCAAATATGGCTGTATTTTTTTTTATTTCTGAGAAAAATCTAACAGAGGTCTAACAACTCGTGAACTAACAGTGAATCATAGCTAAATCTAGCTTGGGCATCTAAGATAAAGCACAAGAAGAAGAAGAAAATGTGGAGGTGAAGCAGTAGCAGCTGAGGAGGTAAAAGAAAAGAAGTAACAAGAAAAAGATTTTAAAGATGAAAAGTGAACAGAAAACAAAAAAAGAAGAAACAGACAGCATCAGCAAGCAAGAAGAAAAATGAAAAGATGGAACAGGAACAACAACAGCTTAGGCTGAATGAGTTTGATATTATTTTTATATAGAGAACACTGCAGATTATACTTGTCAATAGAAATTTAATCAGTAGATAATTAATACTCATTATGGTTATATTTAGTAGGTACAACCCAGATAAATTACACTAGCAGTCTTGCAAATGGAAAACATACTCTCCAAGAAACAGCTGTTCTGCAAAATAAAAATGTAATGAGACTGTACAAACACCCTGTAGTTGTATAACTATGAAACCAATTGAGATAAAGTAGCCTAGCAAAAGTTTTATTTGCATTTCTACAAAATTAAGATAAACTGAGCTTGTAGTAGTTATATTTGCATTACTGTAAAACCAATATAAATTAGACAAGTAGTAGACCAATATAAATTAGACAAGTGGGCATTGCGATTAAACCAATATAAACTACACAAGTAGTAGTTATATTTGCATTACTATAAAACTAATATAAATTAGACAAGTTGTATATTTTCATTACCATAAAACCAACAAAAGTAAAGTAGAATAATAGTAGTTTTATATTTATTTATATTACTAATAAATGATTTATTTGCATTACTGTTAAATCAATTACCAACATACATTAGGCTTGTAGTAGCTATGTTTGCATTACTATAAAAGCAGTTAAGATAAACTAGATAAGTAGTGGTAATAACTGCGTTAATAAATATCTAAGTATTGATGATTTCATCATGGGACTCTGTGTTAGACATTGAGGCTCTGCAATGAAAGAGATCCCAACTGAAAATGAGGCAGTTTTCCCATGGTCTGCAACTCTTTCATGAGATGTGCCAGATTTAATAGCAGTGGCCACAGTGATCTGCACTTTTGAAGCATGGAGGCATCAGCTTATTGGAATTTGTTAATATCCACAATATGTTGCCTATTTGTGCTGGAATGAGGAAGAAGGAGAGCAAGAAAACGAAGAGGTGGATTAAATTCTGCTATGTTGTAATGTCAATGATATGCTCATAACTCTACTATAGCTTCTCACATTCGAAACAGTCTGTAGCGTCTGCGATAAACAGCTTTATTTCATTGCATCATTTGTTCTCTAACTAATTGCGGGCTTTTATTTGAGAGAAGTTTAGTAGCTGACTCTAAATTGTGCTTGTTCTAGTGGTACTATTAGGCACCTGTATCTAGAACATATGTAAAGTTTGCTTAAACTAATGACCTACTAACTAGAGGAATTGGCCAGTTCTTGGTACTGCAAGGAAAGGTCAGATGGACACGTAATTAGATGACAACTAGTATCATAAATATTATGCTCTTCACTGGTTGTTGAAGATGGGAATCGAGCACTTATGGGAATGTCCTGAGTGCTGTGATATCAGTTCTTGACCCAACTCAATTCACACTACAACTAGTATCATTAGGTTAGGACTCTTCGCTGGTTGTTGAAGATGGGGACGGAGTACTTATGGGAATGTACCAAGTGCTGTGGTATCAGTTCTTGACCCAACTCAGCTCAGACTATAACTGGTATTAGTGCTAGGACTCTTCGCTAGTTGTTAAAGTTGGTGCTAGAGCACTTTTAGGAATGTTGTGTGTGCTGTGGGATCAGTTCTTGAACCAACTCAGCTCATCTCAACTAGAGACTTACTAGAAATGTTGGAAAAGTAGTAAATTATGTACATAAATTAATTATAATGATGCTCTCTTTACATTGTTAATTATTCAAACAAATGAAACTACCTAACTGCTATTGGTACTTTTGTTGTCATCTGCTGGGGATACTTGTTATGGGGGGCAGATATAATTAATTTCCAACATTGTCAATTTGATTTATGTGGTTGAGTTCTATCCCGGGTCCAGTCAGGGGTAAGCACTAAGGACAAGCTCAAACTAGAGCTAAACTTGAGTCTAGTGCTTCCAATCTGACGTGGACAAGACCCAAGGTTTGTACCAGAATACGATCACCTTTGCCTGTGGTGGGTTGTGCTCAATCTTCAAACATTGTCAATTTTTTTGTTTTTTGTTGCAACACTAAACTTATGGCCATCTTGGAGACTGGGATGTGGGGAGCATAATTAACCATGCCAGTTAGAAGGCACTTGATGATGATGATGATGAAACTTACTGGAACAATCTTGAACAAAGATAAAATAAGGAGGACTTGGCATGTGCCGGGCAAATATCTCTTCAGAAATGAACATGAACAGCTCTAGCAGAAACGTAACTTCAGGCAAGCGGTAGATATGTTCTGGGCAAATTAGTTAGTTAGTTAGTCGACAGATCATCTTCATTGCACATTGAACCATTCAGTCCATAAGTGCTCGGATCCCCTCAGCAAATCCTGCAGCGTGTAGCGGCTAACGACACCAGTTCTATGTTGGTTTATCAATCTTCTTTGGCTTTGTGTGTAGTGTTCTTGTTTGGCCAAACCTCTTTTAATTTGCTGTTCTCACAGTCTGACCATGGTTGTAGATTCACAGTCATCACTTGGTTCTCGCAAAAGTCTTACTTCTCGTAGAGCATTCAGAATGTCAGCCTGGTCCATGGCGCATCCGCCCTCCACCATAGCCTCACCTGCGAGCTTGTCAGCCCGCTCATTTCCTTGTACTCCCGTATGACCTGACACGAAGATGAAACTAATCTTTGCCAGCTGAGGCCGCTCCAGAGGTAGCAACCATTTTCTTTGGATCCACCCCATCTCTATCCTCTTGAGCATGCTCATTAAGTTGCTAAGGAAACATGCCCTAGTGAATGTCTGTGTCTCGAGCCATGTTATTGCTTTACTTACTGCCATGACTTCCATAGTCAGGCTACTTGTGATCTCAACAAAAGCACCAAAGTCCTCCTTCACAATTCTCCCTCTGACCTGAGCCGTAAAGGCCGATGAGCTTCTCACGCGTCGGACGACCAACCCATCTGTGTAGATGACAGCATCACCGTCTAACGAATTCTCGAAAATCAACGCTTGTACTTCCGCCTCCACAGCAGCCGGATTTTCTTGTCTGCATTTTCTGTCTAGTTGGATGCAAACTGAACAGGACGTACAGAAATCTGTTGTCACTTGTACCCACTCCTCGCCAGGTTCTACGTCCTCAAGTGAACACACCTGTTGAAGAATGTTTTTGACTTTACCTATCCATGATCTTCCTCTTTTTAACCTGCTGCCCGTCACCTTCATAATTTCACTATCCCTTTACCGGGCAGACGCTTGTCCGGTTTTTTAGCCCTGAACGGGCAAGATTTTTTCAGGTTCGGTAACATTTCGGGTTGCATTAGTAAAAACATCACAAATGTGTTAATCAACCGATTTTAGTTAAATAAACAACACAATGAAGGGAAAAGCATGCAGAATATGTTACTCACATGATTGTTGCCGGTAATCCATATATGAACACAAATATTTACAAAATACAACATATTGTTTGTGATTTTTCAGTCATCTATACGGCAATTTACAAACACATTTTCAGAATCAGTCACTTTTTTTTTAAGTCTGACTCACGACTGCTAATGCAAAGTAACGCTTTTCACTGATATCTAGCTCCAATTAATAGTCAACTTCGTGCCCTTTAATGTCATTTAAATTGAACCTAGCGAAATCTCGGCTATCACTTGAAGAATCGCCGAAATCCATTTTGAAAAACTAAGCGTAAAAACCCTGAAAACTATTAAAAAAAATCTGTTCAAATTCATAGTAGGCGCTTGCAAATGGTGGCCACGTTGTCAAGCTATCGGCGAAAGTAGCCGTCGGAAATATCGGAAAGCTGAGAGATCGCGTTTTTACAATGCATAATAGTAATGGGCGGTTTCAGACGGTCTGCCTGTACCGGGGTCCGGACGTAAATGGACGATTTGCCCGGTAAAGGGCTATGCAGTGGATATTGTGTGTTTGTGTTAACTCTGGGGTAGGCACGTGCTCTGCAAATTTGTATTCTGTCTTCAATGGTTAGAAAATCAAGAAGGGAGCGCATCGCCCTGCATGCTGTATCTCTTGTACATCCAAGAATAATGCGCATAGCTTCATTCTGTATCCTTTCCATCCTTTCTGTCTGCCTACGGCTGAGAGTCAGGATCGCTATCATATACTCCAAAACACACATGACCAGCCCCTCGTATAGAAGACATAGATGGCACTGCTCACAGTTTGCTGCCGCCATCACCCGCATCGCAGCCAAACCCAGCTTGGCATTTGTTATCACCTGGTCTATGTGCTTATAAGCAAGGCTTCGATCAAAACATATCCCCAGGTAATTCATTGCCTGCGTTCTTTCCACAGTCTCTGAACACAGATTTACAGTTGGTGTTAGAGTGTTGACAATATGATTATTCAACAGGAACCATGTCACTGTTGCCTTTGTTGGGTTGACCATTGCCCCAGCTTCAACACACCAAGTACTAATGCGATTGAGTTCGGTTTGTAGTTCCACAGCAACCTGATCTCTATTCTTACCCCGACGATACACTAAAACATCGTCTGCATACGACAATGTCCTCTTTGGTCCAGTGATCTGCTCGCTGGTGATTCTCACAGTGTAGGCGTTGAACAGTACCAGAGATAATGGTGATCCCTGTGGCAGACCAGGATATATTGTTGTTGGTTCCAAAGTCCAGCTGCCATATATACTACTTTCCGTTGGAAGAGGGCTGCAGCGATCCAACTAAGGAGGAAAGGACTTATCTTGAGTTCGAGAAGCTGAAGCATTAAAAAATCCAATGGTACTTTGTTGTACGCGTCCTCAAGATCAATTGCTGCCGCAAAGGTTTCAATGCCTGAGTGGAACCTTCATAGACATCATGGGCAAAATCTGCTACATTGGTCCAGGTTTCTCTTTTTGGACAGTACCCTCTCAGGGTAGGTTGGAAAACATTTTGCCTCTCCAGCTGGCTTGATATTTTTCTGGCAATTAACTTCTTCAGCAGCTTGCCTATTGTATTTTGCATGGTTATTATTCGATATCCCTGAATTTTTGTGTGGTCTTTGCCAGGCTTTGGCAACGGAATCAGATAGCTGTGTAATCACTTGGCAAATATCTGTTCATAAATGGACATAAACAGGTCTGGTAGAAACGTAACATCAGGCAAGCGGTAGATATGTTCTGGGCAAATCATTCATTCATTCATTCATTCATTCATTCATTCATTCATTCATTCATTCATTCATTCATTCATTCATTCATTCATTCATTCATTGGCATATTGCCATCTTGAAAGACAATAGTTTGTGCTTCAAAAAGGCATAACTTTTACCCAAGGCGGTAGCGAATGTGACTGATAAAGCCAATTTGCGCTGTAAATGTTCCAGGGATGGAGTTATTGCCTCTCCATAGCACAAAGCCTGGGCCAAAATATAGAGATCATAATTGCATGTGCATTGATTCTGCAAATACTTCTTCTGCAACAAACAGAAATAAACTGAATCTTAACGGCCAGCTGCAGGTATTTTACTTTGCTTTAACTATTATTTGAGAACAAATTAAACTTCTTTCTTGTAGATGTTAGTTATTTCACATTATATATATACTATTCTCGAATAGAGAGCCAAAAACTAATTATACTTTTTTGTTTTAGGTGTAGAATTATATTCTTTACATTGTATTCCTTTATTCTGCAAAAATAGAGTTAACAAAATTATATGTTTTCGGGTTTAAGATGGTTGGACATTTGATTTTAGTTTGTTTTATTCTTGAGTAGAGAAACAAAACAATTAATACTTTTGGGTTTCCAGTCTTGGATAAATATCACAATAAACTTTTTTTTCCCCTGAGTAGAGATCCAACAAAATTCAACTTTTTTTGTTTTAGGTGTTGGATATTTTAGATGTGTGTTTTATTCTTTGAAAACAATTACTTGTTTGTTGTTGGTGTTGCACATTGAATATTATATTATAATATTCTTCTAAGAAAAATATCTCTTCCGCAAATTAAGGAAGTTTGTCTGGCATTCTGCTGCTGAAACAAGTCAACCATGTTGAATGTTTGTTTGGCGTAACTTAACTGTTTCAATGTTTATTTATTTTTTTTACCATGATTGTTTGACCACAAGTCTGGTTCACCAAAGTGTAGATCTAATCCCCAGTTATTGATGGTCTGTTATCCTGAACTGTACTTTGTGTGCAAGATCTTACTTGTTGTGACACCTTTTCTTTTGGCAATATGGATGGATGGGAGTTCTAGCACATTTGTTCTTTGTATACAGTGGATGAAGAAGAAGACAAATATTGACATTCTGCAAGATCTGAACGTCGTAGAAAACTGACTAATTAACAGATTCTGTGCCAAACAATAAGTAGATTTGTACCTAACAAAAATGGATGATGGTAAATGGGAAGTAGGGGTGTGATGCAGTTATGACTTAAAAGTTGTTTATATGGTAGAAGACATGTTGAATTATTTATCAAGTTAAAGAGGGTTGCATATGGAAAACTATTGTATATAACCCATGGTAGATACAGGAAGTTGCTTCAGACAATTAATAATCCCGTGGCACTTTATCAGTTAAAAGCATCATGTTTCGGAAATGGAAAAAACAGGGTTTCTGGGAGAAGAGGCTGGGGGATGACCAGCACAAAAATGGACTCAGGACATTCCAGGCATCTCAAATATGCAGATGTATGAGGCAGGGCAACGGGCGATAGTTGGAGATGGACACAGGACATTCCAGGCATCTCAAGTATGCAGATGTATGAGGCAGGGCAACGGGCGATGGTTAGAGATGGACACAGGACATTCCAGGCATCTCAAGTATGCAGACATATGAGACAGGGCAACGGTTGGAGATGGACACAGGACATTTCAGACATCTTGGGTATGCAGATGTATGAGGCAGGGCAACGGGCGATGGTTAGAGATGGACACAGGACATTCCAGGCATCTCAAGTATGCAGACATATGAGACAGGACAACGGTTGGAGATGGACACAGGACATTTCAGACATCTTGGGTATGCAGATGTATGAGGCAGGGCAACGGGCGATGGTTAGAGATGGACACAGGACATTCCAGGCATCTTGGGTATGCAGATGTATGAGGCAGGGCAACAATGGGCGATGGTTAGAGATGGACACGGGACATTCCAGGCATCTCGGGTATGCAGATGTATGAGGCAGGGCAACGGGCGATAGTTGGAGATGGACACAGGACATTCCAGGCATCTTGGGTATGCAAATGTATGAGGCAGGGCAACGGGTGATGGTTGGAGATGGACACAGGACATTCCAGGCATCTTGGGTATGCAAATGTATGAGGCAGGGCAACAATGGGCGATGGTTAGAGATGGACACGGGACATTCCAGGCATCTTGGGTATGCAGATGTATGAGGCAGGGCAACAATGGGTGATGGTTAGAGATGGACACGGGACATTCCAGGCATCTCGGGTATGCAGATGTATGAGGCAGGGCAACGTGCGATAGTTGGAGATGGACACAGGACATTCCAGGCATCTTGGGTATGCAAATGTATGAGGCAGGGCAACAATGGGCGATGGTTAGAGATGGACACGGGACATTCCAGGCATCTTGGGTATGCAGATGTATGAGGCAGGGCAACAATGGGCGATGGTTAGAGATGGACATGGGACATTCCAGGCATCTTGGGTATGCAGATGTATGAGGCAGGGCAACAATGGGCGATGGTTAGAGATGGACACGGGACATTCCAGGCATCTTGGGTATGCAAATGTATGAGGCAGGGCAACGTGCGATAGTTGGAGATGGACACAGGACATTCCAGGCATCTTGGGTATGCAGATGTATGAGGCAGGGCAACGGGTGATGGTTGGAGATGGACACAGGACATTCCAGGCATCTTGGGTATGCAGATGTATGAGGCAGGGCAACAATGGGCGATGGTTAGAGATGGACATGGGACATTCCAGGCATCTTGGGTATGCAAATGTATGAGGCAGGGCAACAATGGGCGATGGTTAGAGATGGACACGGGACATTCCAGGCATCTTGGGTATGCAGATGTATGAGGCAGGGCAACAATGGGTGATGGTTAGAGATGGACACGGGACATTCCAGGCATCTTGGGTATGCAGATGTATGAGGCAGGGCAACAATGGGTGATGGTTAGAGATGGACATGGGACATTCCAGGCATCTTGGGTATGCAAATGTATGAGGCAGGGCAACAATGGGCGATGGTTAGAGATGGACACGGGACATTCCAGGCATCTTGGGTATGCAGATGTATGAGGCAGGGCAACAATGGGTGATGGTTAGAGATGGACACGGGACATTCCAGGCATCTCGGGTATGCAGATGTATGAGGCAGGGCAACGTGCGATAGTTGGAGATGGACACAGGACATTCCAGGCATCTTGGGTATGCAAATGTATGAGGCAGGGCAACAATGGGCGATGGTTAGAGATGGACACGGGACATTCCAGGCATCTTGGGTATGCAGATGTATGAGGCAGGGCATCAATGGGCGATGGTTAGAGATGGACACGGGACATTCCAGGCATCTTGGGTATGCAGATGTATGAGGCAGGGCAACAATGGGCGATGGTTAGAGATGGACACGGGACATTCCAGGCATCTTGGGTATGCAAATGTATGAGGCAGGGCAACGTGCGATAGTTGGAGATGGACACAGGACATTCCAGGCATCTTGGGTATGCAGATGTATGAGGCAGGGCAACGGGTGATGGTTGGAGATGGACACAGGACATTCCAGGCATCTTGGGTATGCAGATGTATGAGGCAGGGCAACAATGGGCGATGGTTAGAGATGGACACGGGACATTCCAGGCATCTCGGGTATGCAGATGTATGAGGCAGGGCAACAATGGGCGATGGTTAGAGATGGACACGGGACATTCCAGGCATCTCGGGTATGCAAATGTATGAGGCAGGGCAACGTGCGATAGTTGGAGATGGACACAGGACATTCCAGGCATCTTGGGTATGCAGATGTATGAGGCAGGGCAACGGGTGATGGTTGGAGATGGACACAGGACATTCCAGGCATCTTGGGTATGCAGATGTATGAGGCAGGGCAACAATGGGCGATGGTTAGAGATGGACACGGGACATTCCAGGCATCTTGGGTATGCAGATGTATGAGGCAGGGCAACAATGGGCGATGGTTAGAGATGGACACAGGACATTCCAGGCATCTCGGGTATGCAGATGTATGAGGCAGGGCAACAATGGGCGATGGTTGGAGATGGACACAGGACATTCCAGGCATCTTGGGTATGCAGATGTATGAGGCAGGGCAACAATGGGCGATGGTTAGAGATGGACACGGGACATTCCAGGCATCTCGGGTATGCAGATGTATGAGGCAGGGCAACGGGCTATGGTTGGAGAGTCTTTTCAGCAGATCATGACTGCAGCAACTTCCTGCAGGTCCTGCTATGCAATGATATAGTTTGATGTGTGGAGTCAGCATGGCCAACTGGATAAGAGTGCTTGTTCTCAAACTTCCGGTGTGCTGATGGCGAGGTAGCAGGTTCAAGCTCTACACTGGGCAGTTGAACTAATATGTTGTTTTCTCGTCTTTCACTAATTAAAAGTACCTCTGAAGTCAGAGTTGCAAATACTTTGTCCGATGGTGAGGGACATTGGTAATAGGGAAACACATAAATATTAGTACACTGCTCTAGAAGTAGTAGCATGTGATGGACTGCGCGGGTTCAAAGCCAGTGAACAGTGGGAAAACATCTGATGTGTCTCATGTTTTCTGTCTTGTCTGATGTCTTGTTGGAAACAGATAAATCATCATAGCCTGGAGAGAATAGTTCAGCACTGACTGAGCAGAAAATCTGGCCAACACTCAGCAGTTAAAAATCAAATAGGAAGCACCCATTTGATCTTTTCCCCAGGACATGCTGGTGTGTTGGGAAATGAGCAAGTGGACAGTTTGGCTGGGTCAGCACCGCTGGGTGGGGTGTGGGTGTGTGATAAGGCAGATGTGGTCAGAGTCCTTTGGGATCGTGTGTATGGTGTGGAAGAAAAGATAACCATCCTGGCCTGGAGAAACTGGTGCAGGGGGGAGTAACCAGAGGATCTGACTGACACTTAGCACTCTAAGGAAAGGCCAGGTGAACATATAATCAGGTTACAACTGGTATCTTTAGTATTGGAACTCTTCACTGGCTGTTGAAGATGAAGACTGAGGATGTGTAGGAATGTCCTGAGTGTTGTGATGTCTGTTCTTGACTCAACCCAACGTTACTTGATGTCTAGTGTGTTTGCACAATAAACTTGGATATTCTCTGTTGGCAGTTTGGACGGCAGATTTACATTTACTAACTAGACATAAATGTTGGTTGTTTATCCTGTTGTTGGTTTGTTGTGTGTAGTAGAAGAAAGTCATGTCTGTTCACTGTACTAACTAGTGTGGCATTGTACTGGCACATCTTATGTCCATTGTACTGATAGTTAACATCCACTTAATGGTACAGTTAATTATCCAAAATTAGTATTTTCTGTACTGGTATAGTCAGTTTCTGCTGTACTGGTACAAATAGTTTCCATTGTACCGACACAGTGTTCAGTGTGCCAGTACAATTAGTTTATATTGCACAGACACAATATCCAGTGTACTGTTACAATTAGTTTCCATTGTACTGACACAATATCCAGTGTACTGGTACAATTAGTTTCCATTGTACTGACACAATATCCAGTGTACTGGTACAATTAGTTTCCATTGTACTGACACAATATTCAGTGTACTGGTACTTGTAGTTTCCATTGTACTGACACAATATTCAATGTACTGGTACAGTTTGTTTCTGCTGTACTGACATAGTGCCTGCTGTACTGGTACAGTTATTTTAACCGTACTGATATAGTTAGTGCCTGCTGTAATGTTACAGTTAATTTCCATTCTACTAGCACAGTACAGTTAGGCAGTGATGGTTTTGTCGGTACAGTCATTGTCCTTCCACTGGTACAATTATATCCTCTCTACTAGTAGACAGACAGTGTCTGATGTACTGACCTAACAGAAAATAATTTTTAAATGTGTTGCATTTGTTTACTGAGCATTTTGGTTGGTGCTATATTATATTATATTCTATAGCTGTTTAGCTTTGGTTTCCCTGGTTTTAGAATGTCATTGCTTTAACAGGTCATTATAGAATATCCACTCTACTAGTACACAAGGACAATGTCATATATCCACTCTACTAGTTGACAAGGATAATGTCAAATATCCACTCTACTAGTAGACAAGAGCCGGACTCCCTGGTCTAGAAGTTACACAACTTTCTCTGTAATCCCTATACTCTCGTGAGTAATGTGACTTGTGCGAGAATCGGTTGTGGTCGTTTCCGCGTTGGTAACTTATGGGGTATGTGAGCCGGTTGCTCAGAAAGCAATGCCAAACTACTGAGCGTAATCTTGCCAAGAAATCAACAATCAGCTGAAAGATGCTGATATTGACAGCAATGTCCTGTAAAGGATATGTGAACAAGAAAAAAAAAGTGGACAAGGACAATGTGAAATGTGCTGACCTAACAGACATAGATGTTTTAATGTGCTGCATTTGTTTACTGTACCTTTTGGTTCAAGTCTTGTTATATTTTGCTGCTGTTAGGCTGTAGACTCCCCATATTGGTATTCCTGGTTTCTTCTTCTTCTTCTTCTTCGTTCATCCGGAGTTTTTTTTTTTTCCGGACGTGATTGCG
Organism: Cepaea hortensis; assembly: GCA_963921405.1. Taxonomy (NCBI): domain Eukaryota; kingdom Metazoa; phylum Mollusca; class Gastropoda; order Stylommatophora; family Helicidae; genus Cepaea; species Cepaea hortensis. The sequence goes on along the minus strand of OY992876.1, from coordinate 92,255,483 downwards.
TTGTGCCTGTTTACAGCAGAGCTGCGTTCTTGCGCCGTTAGGCCGACACATCCGACTTCTGCGGGCATTTGTTGACCGGGTTAACCTTCCCGGGTATTCCTGGTTTTAGAATTTCATTGCTAAAACAGGGGTCAGTTATAGAATATCCACTCTACTAGTAGACAAGGACAGATAAGTGCTGATCTAACAAACATGAATGTGTTAATGTGCTGCATTTGCTTACTGTACCTTTTGGTTGGAGCTATGTTATATTTTGTGGCTGTATGGATGTGGAATCCCCATATTTATGTCCTTGGTTTTGAAATTCCGTTGCTAGGATGGGTCAACTATGTGGAATAGCTTGTTGTCTTATTTTTGGCTAACTTTTTCTATTGGTGGTGTGTAATACGTCTTGTGGCTCCCCCATTGATTGATGTTGCATGTCTTTGACCTGCATGTGTGTCTTGTATTTGATCTGCAGATTGTCATGCGGTAGAGAGCAAGTTTGAGTCTGAAAAATATTATACCATACCTAGAAGTGGAGAAACCCGAGCTGCCTATAGAGCAGCGATGCAATATCAGCGGCCAGCCTCAACAACAGGTTGGTTTGACTCTCATTTTGGAGTGAGAAATAATCTGGCACAGATGATTCTAGTCTTCACTGATGTCATTTATGTTGTTATCTGTTCTGAGCACTTTGTTTTTGAAAACATGTTTTGGTGTTTGTTTTTGGTACAAGCTTTGATAATAGGTAAATACCTGAGCTAAACGTGATACACATCCCTATGTTGAAGAGTAGCAAAATATGAATAGCACAGTTGTCTGAAAGTCATAAACAAACATAACAATCCATTACCTGGAAATAGATACTATACATCTCAGGTACAACCAAACAGGGTTGAAGAAGATATTACGGTATAAATACAGTACAATACTTTGATCTAGGCAGCCCGATAGGGCATGAACACTTTACATTTTTCATAGAATGCTGAAATGTTGTTTTTCTTATTATTGTTAGCATTATTGTTATTATTGTTATTACATTATTTATTATTTTAATATGCACATTTTGCATGTATGCATCCAGATTTTGAAGCATGTTGCAGACTTATCACCATCTTTATTACCATCCCCGTTATTATTACTGCTTTTATGATTATTGTTACTATTACATTATGTTTTGTTTGTTGTTGTTTTTGTAATATGATGCACATTTGATATAGATGCTTGCTTGGAGGATGCTTGCCTCTGCCTTCCTGCACCGTTGATTTTATTCCTGCCATTTGATTTGTGCTGATTTTCTTTTCCCTGTTGGTACAGTGTAGTGAGTTTATATATTCCTGACATCTGATGTGGCGGAGATGCCCATTATGATGATATCTATCATGTTAAAACAAGTAGGTCAGCATGGCTGAATAGATAAGAATGCATGTTTTTAAACATCCGGTGTGCTGATGCAAAGTAAGGGGTTCACTCCCTACACTGGAAAGTTGGATTAAAATGTTGACCTATCATCCTTGACTTGGGGACATAAATTACAATTACCTCTGAAGTTGGAGTGGGTTCACCTGATGACGAGGGACACTTGTAATAGTTAAAGCTAATCCACACGCAAAATTCAGTCCAGCACTACTAGAAGTAGTATGTATGGACTACGCTTGAGTTCAAAGCGAGCGAACCCCAAAAAATAAAAATTAAAACACGGGTCAATTTCACACATTGAAGGCACACATAGGGTATATGGTGCTAAACCCATATTTGTATAGACCAGGCTGCACTATGTGGGGGGGGGGGTGTGCTAAACCCATATTTGTATAGACCAGGCTGCACTATGTGGGGGGTGTGCTAAACCCATATTTGTATAGACCAGGCTGCACTATGTGGGGGGGGGGGGGGGGGGGTGTGCTAAACCCATATTTGTGTAGACCAGGCTGCACTATGTGGGGGATGTGCTAAACCCATATTTGTATAGACCAGGCTGCACTATGTGGGGGGGGGGGGTGTGCTAAACCCATATTTGTATAGACCAGGCTGCACTATGTGGGGGGGGGGGTGTGCTAAACCCATATTTGTGTAGACCAGGCTGCACTATGTGGGGGGTGTGCTAAACCCATATTTGTATAGACCAGGCTGCACTATGTGGGGGGTGTGATAAACCCATATTTGTATAGACCAGGCTGCACTATGTGGGGGGGGGGGGGTGTGTGCTAAACCCATATTTGTGTAGACCAGGCTGCACTATGTGGGGGGGGGGGTGTGCTAAACCCATATTTGTATAGACCAGGCTGCACTATGTGGGGGGGGGGGTGTGCTAAACCCATATTTGTATAGACCAGGCTGCACTATGTGGGGGGGGGGGGGGGTGTGTGCTAAACTCATATTTGTATAGACCAGGCTGCACTATGTGGGGGGTGTGCTAAACCCATATTTGTATAGACCAGGCTGCACTATGTGGGGGGTGTGCTAAACCCATATTTGTATAGACCAGGCTGCACTATGTGGGGGGTGTGCTAAACCCATATTTGTATAGACCAGGCTGCACTATGTGGGGGGTGTGCTAAACCCATATTTGTATAGACCAGGCTGCACTATGTGGGGGGGGGGGGGGTGTGCTAAACCCATATTTGTGTAGACCAGGCTGCACTATGTGGGGGGTGTGCTAAACCCATATTTGTATAGACCAGGCTGCACTATGTGGGGGGTGTGCTAAACCCATATTTGTATAGACCAGGCTGCACTATGTGGGGGGGGGGGGGGGTGTGTGCTAAACCCATATTTGTATAGACCAGGCTGCACTATGTGGGGGGGGGGGGTGTGTGCTAAACCCATATTTGTATAGACCAGGCTGCACTATGTGGGGGGGGGGGGTGTGTGCTAAACCCATATTTGTATAGACCAGGCTGCACTATGTGGGGGGGGGGGTGTGCTAAACCCATATTTGTATAGACCAGGCTGCACTATGTGGGGGGGGGGGTGTGCTAAACCCATATTTGTATAGACCAGGCTGCACTATGTGGGGGGGGGGGTGTGTGCTAAACCCATATTTGTATAGACCAGGCTGCACTATGTGGGGGGTGTGCTAAACCCATATTTGTATAGACCAGGCTGCACTATGTGGGGGGTGTGATAAACCCATATTTGTATAGACCAGGCTGCACTATGTGGGGGGTGTGATAAACCCATATTTGTGTAGACCAGGCTGCACTATGTGGGGGGTGTGATAAACCCATATTTGTGTAGACCAGGCTGCACTATGTGGGGGGGGGGGGGGGGGGGGGTGTGCTAAACCCATATTTGTGTAGACCAGGCTGCACTATGTGGGGGATGTGCTAAACCCATATTTGTGTAGACCAGGCTGCACTATGTGGGGGGGGGGGGGGTGTGCTAAACCCATATTTGTATAGACCAGGCTGCACTATGTGGGGGGTGTGCTAAACCCATATTTGTATAGACCAGGCTGCACTATGTGGGGGGTGTGCTAAACCCATATTTGTATAGACCAGGCTGCACTATGTGGGGGGGGGGGTGTGCTAAACCCATATTTGTATAGACCAGGCTGCACTATGTGGGGGGTGTGCTAAACCCATATTTGTATAGACCAGGCTGCACTATGTGGGGGGTGTGCTAAACCCATATTTGTATAGACCAGGCTGCACTATGTGGGGGGTGTGATAAACCCATATTTGTATAGACCAGGCTGCACTATGTGGGGGGGGGGGGGGGGGGGGGGGTGTGCTAAACCCATATTTGTGTAGACCAGGCTGCACTATGTGGGGGGTGTGCTAAACCCATATTTGTGTAGACCAGGCTGCACTATGTGGGGGATGTGCTAAACCCATATTTGTATAGACCAGGCTGCACTATGTGGGGGATGTGCTAAACCCATATTTGTATAGACCAGGCTGCACTATGTGGGGGGGGGGGGTGTGTGCTAAACCCATATTTGTATAGACCAGGCTGCACTATGTGGGGGGGGGGGGGTGTGCTAAACCCATATTTGTATAGACCAGGCTGCACTATGTGGGGGGTGTGCTAAACCCATATTTGTATAGACCAGGCTGCACTATGTGGGGGGGGGGGGTGTGTGCTAAACCCATATTTGTATAGACCAGGCTGCACTATGTGGGGGGGGGGGGGGGGTGTGCTAAACCCATATTTGTATAGACCAGGCTGCACTATGCGGCTGATGTGGTTGGTGTCAGGCCGGCTGCCTTTGCTTTCTAAAACTTTTCATGGTACACATTATAGGTTAGGTCAACTTTGGACTGCAGGTTCTTCCGTTTTTAAAATATTTGAAACAAAACTGATGCATATTGAACCCAAGACCTTTGGTACACCAGGCAAATGTCTAGCCACTACACTTCCACAGCTCTCTGCCCAGCATATAACTAATGAAGAAATGAAAGAGATAAGTGTATCTAACGATACATAGCTTGACTGCTCAAGTCAGGGTTCAACAGCAGAACTGGCCAGGACCCAATTGGCCAGTACAGCTCTGTGATTGTCTGACTCTCACAAAATGGCCATCAGAGATTCATCTGGCAAGGACAAGTGGCAAGGAAGGGGTGCTGGTCATTCAGTCTTATTGCTGTGACCTAGTAAATGTCAAAGCATGCCACTTCATGCAGTCCCAGCAGGTGATAGTTGACAGTTGATAGGTTCCCTGCTGCCAGTGCAGACAAACAAGAAGAAAAGAAGGTAAAGACAGTAAAAGTATAGCTAGCCTCAAAGCAGATACTACAATTGGCATGTGAAATGTCCAGCCTTTACATATTCTAGTCCACAACATATGAGATTAGGAAGCCACTTACTTCCTCATCACATGTCCTCCCCAGACACTGCCCAGAAAGTCTGAAAATGCCTGGCACTTATCTTCATGGCATAGCCAAACATATACAATATTTATGTTTAGTCACCTCATAGTCTGAGGAGCAGCTGGCCAATTGGTTAGAATGCCAGTCCCCCATTTGGGAGACCCAAGTTAGAATCTTCGATAAGGTCTTGGATTTGTTTCTGTCGGGGGCAAAAAGAAAGCCCTAAGCTTCACAGTTCACCAGGTCGCCTTAATGCCTCATTTTCAAAATCCTCTGTCCTTCATTACAAGGTACTATAGGTAGTAATGACATTTTTTTAAACCCAGTGTTTTGTTTCTATTATGGACGCTGATATTGAGCTGTCTATGGCAGTAATCTATTTTATATTAAATTGCCCCTGCGTTGGTTAAGTTGCACAAAGGAAGGATTTGTTTTTGTGCAAATTAATTGGTTATGTTAGTTTTCAAATGCATTGATGTCAAATGTGCAAATTCATATTTTGTGGAAAAATGTTGTCTTTTGTGCAGCGTCATTTAACTTGTGCGCAAATGTGGCTTTTTAAAAAAATTAATGAAAGTTTTTGTTGTTAAATGGTTTAGTTTCATTTAGATCATAATTAGTCAAAACTCATGAGACAAAGAAAAACAAAACATACAGGTGCAAGCGCCCCTGCACACACACACTCACTGGCACGCGCACGCACGCATGCTCACACGTTTACAAGCACATTCACATACACACTCACATACTAACCACACTTGGGAAAACACACACACAATGCACAATCATACAAGCACACTCACATACTAACCACACTTGGGAAACACACACATACTACCCTGATGATAACAAAGGCCAAGCGGGGGTTGGCTGCTATGCGGGTGATGGCGGCGGCAAACTGTGAGCAGCGCCATCTATGTCTTCTATACGAAGGGCTGGTCCTGTCTGTTTTTGAGTATGCGATGGCAATCCTGACTCTCAGCCGTAAGCAGATAGAAAGGATGGAAAGGATACTTCTTCTTCTTCTTCTTCTGTGTTCATCCGGATTTTTTTTTCCGGATGTGACTGCGTTGTGCCTGTTTACAGCAGAGCTGCGTTCTTGCGCCGTTAGGCCGACACATCCGACTTCTGCGGGCATTTGTTGACCGGGTTAACCTTCCCGGGGGAAAGGATACAGAATGAAGCTATGTGCATTATTCTTGGATGTACAGCATGCAGGGCGATGCGCTACCTTCTTGATTTTCCAACCATTGAAGACAGAATACAAGTCTGCAGAGCTCGCGCCTACCTCAGAGTTAATGCAAAAACACAACATCCACTGCATAGTGAAAGTATGAAGGTGAAGGGCAGCAGGTTAAAAAGAGGACGGTCGTGGATGGGTCAAGCCGAAGACATTCTTCAACAGGTGTGTTCACTTGAGGACTTACAACCTGGCGAGGAGTGGGTACAAGTGCCAACAGATTTCTGCACATCCTTTTCAGTTTGCATCCAACTAGACAGAAAATGCAGACAAGAAAACCCGGCTGCTGTCGAGGCAGAAGTACAAGCATTGATTTTTGAGAATTCGCTAGACGGTGATGCTGCCATTTACACAGATGGGTTGGTCGTCCGACATGTGAAAAGCTCATGGGCCTTTACGGCTTAGGTCGGAGGGAGAATTGTGGAGGACTTCACTATAAACAAACACACACATACAGTGCTCTCCACATTCATGCAAGCACATACTCATTAATCAGTCATGTGAGATTAACTCATTTTGCTCATGCTCATACGAGTTTAACTCATTTTGACCGTAATCATATGAGGCTACATCATTTTGCTCATACTCATATGAGATTAACTCATTTTGTTCATACTCATATGAGATTAACTCAGTTTGCTCATACTCTTATGGGATTAACTCATTTTGCTCAAACTCATATGAGATTATCTCATTTTGCTAATTTGAGATTAACTACTATTGCTCATCCTCATACGAGATTGACTCATGGGGTCATACTCATATGAGTTTAACTCATTTTGCTCTAACCTAGTCAAGATTAACTCATTTTGTTCATACGAGGTTACCTCATTTTGGTCGTATGAGGTTACCTCATTTTGCTCAAACTCAATTGAGATTAACTCATCTGGCTTATACTCAAATGATATTAATGCATTTTGCTCATACAAGATTAACTCATTTTGCTCATACTCATATGAGATTTACTCATTTTGCTCATGTGTGATTCACTAATTTTGTTCATCATCCTACGAGATTAACTCATGTTGCTCATACTCATATGAGTTTAACTAATTTTGCTCATACGAGATTAACTCATTTTACTCATACTCATATGAGATTGACTAATTTTGCTCATTCGTGAATAACTAATTTTGCTCATACGAGATTACCTCATTTTGGTCATATGCGATTAACTCATTTTGCTCAAACTCAGTTGAGATTAACTCATTTGGCTTATACTCATATAATATTAACTCATTTTGCTCATACAAGATTTACTCATTTTGCCCATCATATGAGATTAACTCATTTTGCTCATACAAGATTTACTCATTTTGCTCATCAAATGAGATTAACTCATTTTGCTAATAATTGTACAAGATTAACTCATTTTGCTCATATTCATATGAGTTTAACTCATTTTACTCGTACAAGAACTCATTTTGCTCATGCGTCACCACATGTGTGTATGAACTGAAGGAGTATTCCCATTCATGTAATATTCCATGCATGCATTATGCCATATATTAATATTTTAGTGCTAGTTTGGTCCATATAATGTAGTCTTTCATCAATATTGACGTGTATTATCCAAATCCATACATAACTTACAATAATATGTTGCTATTCTAATCAGGAATTCCAATTGCAGGCGGCGGGATTGGCAGAAGAAGTTCCGTGAACTCGCAGAAACCTCCGCCACCAGTCAGACGAACAGCTTCGGTGTCCGGAATCCCCCATTTGCAGCCTGGGGTGGAGAAAGTGTCACCTGCAGGTGGACAAGACTCATCCTATGCTGCAGGAGGAGGGGAGGGCCTGGTGGAGAGCCCTTATGCTGAACTGCAGGTGATCCAGCAGAGCATCTACGAGCAGGCTCAGTCAGCTCAAGGCATGATGTCACCCAAAGTGTCCCATTACCAGCGGCAAGCCAGCACTGGAGATAAGGCTCAAGTAAGCATGGGTTACAGCAACCCACCCGATGGAAGTTACATGTACGCCCACGACACGGGAGGAGGGGGAGGCCAATACAATCCATCGCAATCCCAGGGGCCGGCAATTACTGCAGTCGTGCAGTCTCTAAATGTGAGGTTTTCATCCCTTGGTAGCCAGTTTCAGGATGATAATGCCGGTGGTGATGTTCCAGATGGCGCCAGTAGAGGCCTCGTTCAGAAACCTGCCCCACAGGTCATGCAGAAGCCTAGCAGAAATGCCTTCCCTCCTCCACCATCAGCCATGTTAGGACATCATCCAGGGCACCACCAGTTCACGGTATCTTCTGGTCTTGCTCAGACCGGCCAGCCTCCACAACAGGGGAACTACCATCCTATTCCGGGGAGCCAATATCCTATACAGGGGAGTCAGTATCCCCAACCGGGAGGCCATCCTCAACAGGGGAGCCAATATCCCCAACAGGGTCATCATCCCCAACATCATCCCCAACAGGGGAGCTATCACCCCCAACAGGGAAGCCAGATTCCTGGTCACCAGCACATCCAGCATCAACTGGCAAGACAGATGCTGCAGCAGAAACAGCAACAGATGCAGAGCCTCTATTCAGAACCCGCAGTTTATCAGCAGCATGGTCGTGTCCTGTCTGCCCACCCAGAGGAGGACTTTCCCCTGCCGCCAACTCAAGAAGAACTGCAGGAGATTGAGAGGGTCTACAACCAACAACAGCCCCCTGTTGGGCCAATCATTCGAGCTCCAGTTCAGCATCAGAAGCAAGTGCAACAGACACCAGCACCTTCAACACTACAGCAGCTGCCACTGCAACACCACCACCAACAACAACAGCAACACCACCTGCGTCAGCACCATCCAATGCAACAGCACCACCAAGTACAGCTTCGACAACAACAACAGCAGCAGCAGGTACATGCACAGACACACCAGCTACACCAACAACAGCATCATTTACACCAGCAGCCACGCCACCAACTACAACAACCTCAGGATGTTCAAGCTTCACTCATGATGGAGTTGAAGAAAAGGGTGTCCGTGGATGAGACTTCAGAAGCATAAACTGAATGATAATCTTTTATTTGTAAAACTGAACTGTAGATATTAGCTTCAAAATAAGGAGTTTGAAAAATGGTTGTACACAAATGACAAGAGAGAAGGCTCAGGACAAACTTTGAGACTTGCAAAATATTTTTCTGGGCGCTTGCTTGAAAATCAAGCATTACAAGTTAATAATTAAGTACAAGCAATAAGTTTTTCACTCTTTGAACACTGTTCTACTTGATCTTAAGTTTCCTGAGCGCTGTCGGAGATGCTCAACTTAATCTTTGTTCATCGTCTCTGTTGTCTGAGATCTTCTCGAATGAATAATCCTGATTAAAATGTCTTCGTTGTCGGTGTTTTTCCTGCATCTTTTCATGAATTGAATAGATTAGAACTACTGTCTTGTTCTCAGCTATGAAGGGGGTGGTGTCTTTTAGCCTCATTCAATGTAACATTTAGATTTTTGTTTTTCGTTTGCTCAATTTGAATTCAAGCATATTCCACACACATACTAATAGAAAGTACACAGTGAACTGGACTAATGTTTGTGTGAGGATTAGCTTTCCCTATTACCTGTGTCCTTTCCTATAAGGGGAACCCTCTCTAACTTCTGGGGTACTTGTAATCTACACCCCCAAGCCAAGGAGAAGTCAACATTTAAGTCCAACCAACTCATATGAAAATAAACCCACTGCACTGTCATCAGCAGAGACAGCTTAAGCGTGTAAAACCTTTCAGCCATGCAGACTACCAATTCAGAGTGAAAATAAAACTGAAAGTATAAATTTGGTTTAATTTACTGCGGGAAGACACCTTTGTTTACTTTTCCCCCATTTTTTTTCCGCGTTTCCATCCTGTTTCAGGATATTGCGGTCAACACCAGCATCCTTCAGCTGTATGTTGATTCCTAGGCTAGATTACGCTCATCAGTACGCCACGACTTTCTGAGCAACCGGCTCCATACTCTGATAAGTCACTGACGCGACTCGAACTACTTCTAATTCTCGTATGCTCACGTCAACAACGAGAGTATTCGGGGTTAACAGAGAAAGCTGCTAACTCCTCGGCCAGGGAGCCGGCACTTCTCTCCCATCTTTTCATTAAATGGAAAGCAGTGATTGGTCAACATTTTAAGCACTAGCATTTAAAAATATGGAATAGCTTCTCGTGTCTAAGCAGCTAAGTTACGAAATAAAATAAAAAAAGTGATGAAGTGTTACATTTGCTCTTTATTATTGTATTATGTAGAAACAGGGACAATGAATAAGCATCATCAAATGCCATGTTGATAAGCATGGGCAGTCATAATTCATCAACTCATACTATCCCCAGTCTTATGTCAGGCCTGGGTTCTTGTTCTATCCCCAGAGTCTTATGTCAGGCCTGGGTTCTTGTACTATCCCCAGAGTCTTATGTCAGGCCTGGGTTCTTGTTCCAATTGAGTTTTGTGGTCATCCATGTACTTATTTCTTCACTTTTCCCATTGATTATGCCAGTTGGCACCAAAATTTTAAGTTTATTTCTAAGTAAAACTTGAATTGAATAAGCATTTGAATGTAAAATTGAAGCTTTTAAAATGTGGTTTTATAGATGAATAGGGGGAATGTCATAGTAGAAGAAGAAAACAAAGAAGTACTGCAACAGCTAGGGTTAAAGAAGATATTTATAGATGAGATCAATGTCAGGCAATTCTTCATCCGTTGAAACACATTTTTTTTTTTACAGTGAGTCGTTTTGACGTAATTCTGTGATGAATGAGTTACGAAGGCAAATCACAATCCTGCATAAGACTTTCGAAACACAGCTGCTGGCGATTTGAAAGCATTGTGCCTTGTGCTGGTTTTCATAGAATGGTATGATTGCCGGTCTTTCAGAAAGCAGTGGCAAACTACTGAAAGTAAACTTGCCCCAATCAGCAAACAGCAGAAAAATGCTGGGGTTTATTACGACATCCTGTTAAAGATATGCAATTAATATATTTTTGACATAATTGTGTTGTGCCTGTTTACAGCAGAGCTGCAATAATTTGCACCTTTTGGCTTGTGCTAATTTTCATGTTATGTTCCCTACACATGTTAAATGTGTAGGGAACATAACATGAACATTAGCACAAGCGAAACAGAAGTAATGACTATAACTAAAGAAGAAAAAACAACAATTCACCTAAACAAACATCTCTTGAAACAAGTAAAGAGTTTCAAGTACCTAGGAAGTATAATATCATCAAATGGCAGATCAGAAGACGAGATTGAAAATAGATGCAATAAGGCAAACCAACTCATTGGACAAATGGCACCAATACTAAAGAACAAACATGTATCAATAACTACTAAGAAAGCACTTTACAACACAATCTTCCTACCAACTCTATGCTACCAATGCCACAACCTGGACAATGACAGAAAAAGAGAAAAGAAAAATCACAACAACAGAAATGAGATTCCTAAGAAGAATACTCAACGTATCGAGAAGAGATAAGATCAGAAATGAAGAAATCAGGACTAACATGGGGGTTATAGCAGCACTAGATTTTATTAGAAAGCAGAAAGTCAAATGGTTTGGCCATGCAAGTAGGTTACCATTCAACACTATACCACAACAAGCAGTGATATACAGACCAGATGGAAACAGAGGAAAAGGCCGACCACGTAAATGTTGGACGGAGGGAATAGCAGAGTCCATGGGAATATCGATACTTGAAGCCCATAATCGGGCACTCTCACTATGTTTATACTTCACCTCGACACCGCAAGGTACAAGAGGAACATGATGAGATGAGATGAGATGCATCTGACTTCTTTATAAAATAAGTGCATTGGGTTAGCCTTGCCAAGTAGTTGTGTTGGACAGTCCATGGCATCAGAGTGGCGTTGTAATCTTTGCCTTCCATCTACAAGTAGTCCCATGATAAGACTGGGATCAGTCTTTGCCCTTCCATCTACCAATAGTGCCACTACAAGCCAGTCCAGAGTAGCTTCGTGTATGCTGATCAGCTTTTAAGGGAAGGCAGAGGCAGAATATGGGCATTCCTTGCCATCAACGAGACTTACATAGATGCAGAGCTGATACATGATGCTGTGGTACTGGGCTCACCCAAGGAATCATCACATTCTGCACAACTTCGTATATTGAGCGGCTTGTTGATTACAGCTCAAGATGACTACCACCTTATGGCCAGACCAGAAGAAATCATTATTCTGCGTCTCAGAACAGTACATAATAGATTATGCAACTACATGCATAACAAATTCAAGATTGGCTAATCAGCCATGTACACATGTAGATTGGTAGATGTAGATACTCCAAGACTGCCCAAAATATGACATATCTAGGCAAACCTTCTGGTCTAGAGAGACGACAGTGTAAGATAAACTCTAAGGACCACTGAGTGAACTAAAAAAGACAGTTAAATCCATACAAGAGACAACATTGCAGTTATAGATACATTTCAAGAAAAAGATCACAGGCTGCCAAGACTTTTGATTGTCCACACAAGGAAACACAGTGCTGTGTTAAAGGAGTAGCTGGAGGTAAAACTGGACATGGATAAGAGGAAGATAAATGTTACATGTGGGTGAACATCAAAAAGTGAACAAACAAACTTCATTTTCAAAGGATCACAATTTGGGCACGCAAGCCCTTCCTCCATTCAGCCCTTCCAATCCCTCATCTTTCGTACATCAATTAACTATTTTACATGTTACATTCACATAGGGGAACAAAAAACCTTGTCAAATGAAAGTTGTGAACATAATGCATTTTACCATGTTATGAGACAGGCAGGCAGGCAGCCAGACACACATATACACACATGCACATGTGAACTGAAAGAAGTCTAAGAAATAAATTAACTGCTGATTGGCACTGATAGTAAGAAAAGGAAAGAAGTAGAGATAAGAGGGAACACTAGACAAAGTATTAAAATGTATAAATATAGACACTGGGATACAAACATGCAGTCTCTAAATAAAAACAGTGCCTCACTACAGGAACAAGTGTGCCACAACACAGTCAACTTGACAGCCTCAATAAATAGATGTTATCATTAGTCAAGTCTCTCTTCCAGAACTTTGTACAATGGACAGAATTTGTACCCAGTGCATTAGGTTTTAGAAATGTATATTAACTTTTGCAAAAATCAACAGAAATTTCTTTACAAAACTCTGCATTCAGCAGTTTGTGATTTACTAGCCAAGATTACGTTCAGTAGTTTGCCATTGCCTTCTGAATGACAGATGCTCAAACCATTGTTAAGAATTAACACAAGATGATCTTCTTCCAAAACACCTCAGGTTTTCTAATTTAGTATGCAGGATTGTAAATTGCATTTGCTACTTTTTAGCCCGAGATGCTGGCTATAAAGTAAAAGTGTATAAAGATGTATAAAGAAAAAGTGGCTCTGATCGAAATACCGAGACCTTAGGTTCACAGGGTTAAATATTTCACTCATTTCATTTTCGTACTTTATGATGATCACCATCATTTGTAAAATAAGATAATCAAATGGTAGACAGAAATGTAAACTGCTTTGTCTTCACATATACTATGTCCCTGCATTATTATGTAAAGAAATGGGATTGTGAATTGCATTCGCCACCCCATAACCATAGATGCCAGCTTATGATGTATAGAGAAAAACTGACTGATAGATACACCGAGACCTTAGGTTCAAAGGGTTAAACATTTTGCTCATTTCATTTTCGTACTTTATGATTATCACCCTTTTTGTAAAATAAGACAGTCCCGTGGTAGATAAGGAATGTAAACTGCTTTGTCTTCTCATATACTATGTCCCTGCATTATTATGTACAGAAATGGATCCTTTTCCTATAAAATGTTTTCTGCCTTGTGAAATTTGTAGGTTGCATGATTTATTGCCTGGCATATGTCACTGCATCTCATCTGGTACATACTGCAGAAATCTCTCAACATAAAGTAAAGTAAGTAGATAAATCCTTCAAGCTTAAATATATAACACACATATTCACACAGTAGTTTGAATTGTCTGCCACAGTAATTTTAAACTGACTATCATGTCTTTTTTGTTTGCACAAAGTTAGCTTTTGTAAATGATTTTCAATTACTTCTGCCAGCTTTAACATGTGACCATTTTGTGTGTTAAACAACACATGAAACGTGCTGTCCTTATAAATCACATATTTCCTAAATGTGCCGTCCAATCGATGATGTGGGAGATTGGCAGTGTGTAGGTAAGGCTGAGTTACCAGAGTCTTTGTTTATTATTATATCGATCCAATTGGGTATGTGTTCGACCACACATCTATTCAGCTGCCTCTCTGTTCTGCCAATGTAGGTAGACTGGCATCTGCATGCAAATTGATAAATGCAGTTGGGTTTGGCGTACGGAGAAACAGGTTCTTTTATTGCTGCCAACTATGCCAGTCAATAAATCATGCAATCTATTGTTGTGTCTTCGTTAGTCAATTTCACTATCAGAAAATATTGTTTTGAATTTCTAGGTCTCATTTGTCAAATCTGTTTCCACCTCAGAACCACGTACAGCTGTAACAAACAATTTACACTCAGTGGAGATTTCAATCCTGACTGGCATTTTTGCAAACCCACTACACTGTCATTTGCTTAAGAAGATAGCATGACCCAGTTTTGTCTTTTGTCATTTATGATTAAAGTATCACCATAAAGCTATTATAGATATTTGTGAATTACCACAGTTGGTATTAACATTTTGGAGTAAATAAAATAATCAAAAAGACTTTTAACAAAACTGGCTGAATAACCATTATCATAAAAAAAAAAAAAGATTTCAGCCGTACCTCTTGTGTAAAAATGAATGTTATCATCTCCCTTTATATCCGGCACATTTCCCTGTGCTAGTAGGCAGATCACCTTCACCGCACATCAAACCATTCAGTATATAAGTGCCCTGATCTTTCTGAGTGCATTGGCTGACAATGTCAATTCTGTGTTGTTTGACTACTCCTTGGCAAAGCACTCTTGTCCTGCTATTTTGGCTTGATGTGCTTACAGTCTAGTCAAGGTTGAAGATTCACAGTCATCACTTTTATTGTCCTGCCACTCTGAAACATTCAGTATATCAGCCCGTTTTATTGCTTTTCTGCTTTCCATGGTAACTCCACCCTCAGGCCTATCAGCTTATTTATTTTCTCTCACATCCAAGTGGTCTGGCATAAAAAGATGTCAGCCTTGATCTATTGAAAGACTCTGCCCACTCTTTCCAGGTCCAGCCTATCTGTCTTCTAAGAGTATTCATTGAATAACAAAGACACATACAATAGATTGCACGATTTATTGCCTGGCATATTTTGGTGCACCTTGTCAGGTACATACTGCGGAAATCACACAACATAAACTAGAGTGATTAGATAAATCTGTCAAGGTCTACTAATTGATGATGATTGCTTCAGTGACCTTTAACAAACGACCATTTTATGTGTTCAATAACACGCAAAACATTGTCCCTATCAATTATGTGACCTGTTTTCGAAATTTGTTGTCCAATCGATGACTTAGGAGGTATGTCATGTGTCGGCTTGGATATGCCAGGCAATAAATCATGCAATCTATTGTTTGTGTCTTCATTATTCAAATTCACTACGGGAAAACATCGTTTTGAGTATTCATTGAGCTGCTGAGAAAACAAATCTTGGTGACAGTCTTTGTCTCCACCTTCTTCTCCCTCTCCATTTACCTCAGTGAAGTGATGTGTGGAGATGTACAAATCTTTTCAGCGTTCTTTCTAATACTCTTTGTAAGTTGGTATTCCTTTTTCTAAGATTGTTCTTCATACCACCACTCCATCTTTGACGTGGCCTTCCTCTTGCTCTGTATCCATTATATTTCTTCTATGTGGCTCTTTATGGCGGATGGTACCAGAGTATTCTTGTGAGATGACCAAACCATTTAATCTTTTGTTATTTAATGAAGTGCATGATAGATTTCAGAGATAGTCATCGTCTGTCCTTTACAGGATCTCACAGTCAACCCCAGTATTGTTTGGCTGTTTGTTATTGACTAGACAAGACTACTTTCAGTATTTGTCATGGCTTTCTGAATTACGCTCTCACACCATTGTATGAAAACCAGCGCATGTTTTGAATGCGATATGCAGGATTGCAAATTAGTTTGTAACCCCTTTGCCACAGCATCGAATTAAGTATTATCAAGAATGTGAGGTCTAGAAAAGAATGGTATTTTCAAATGAGTGACTTGAAGAATACTCTATTACAGAAACAGCAGTGATAGAAAAATGGTATTACCAATATTATTCTGAATTTAAAAAATGGTATTACCATATTATACAGAATAAAAAAAGATTGTATTACCAGCATTATTCTGAATAAAAGAGATAGAATTACCAATATAATTCTGAATAAAAAAGATGATATTACCAATATTATTCTGAATAAAAAAAGATGATAATACCAATATTATACTGAATACAAAAGATAGTATTACAGATATTATTCTCAGTAAAAAAAAGATGTTATTACCAACATTATTCAGAATAAAAAAGATGGTATTACCAATATTATTCTGAATTCAAAAAGATGGTATTGCCAATATTATTCTGAATAAAAAAGATGGTATAACCACAAGTTCAATGAAAACACTGGCTTCCATAGCTTGGTGGTTAGTGGTACGCAGTGTCACAATTTCCCAACATCAGGTCGAGACAATTTGGAAGCCACTCACTTTGCGTTGATTTTGTTGGTAGAAGGCTTTGGCCATTCAGAAAGCAAAGGTAACATGCTGAATGTAAAATTGCCTAGTAAAACAGCCAATAAATGCAAGGATTGACTGCAACATCATGTAAAGGATATGCAGCTTCCTTATTTTTTTATCTTAACTGTGACAACATTGTGGTATTTACCAAGAGTACAGTGAAAAATAATGCCTCACCAAAGGTACAGTAACAACAAGATCTTACTGAAAGATAGTGAAAAAAAATGTATTACCAAAAGTGCTGTGACAAAATTTTATTACCAAAATTATGGTGACAAAATTTTATTAGCAAAATTACAGCGACAAAAAGATCTTACCAAAAGTACAGTGACAACAAGATCTTAACAAAAGTACAGTGACAACAATTTATTACCAAACATGCAGTACAAAAAGATCTTTCTAAAAAAAGTACAATGACAACAAGATCTTAACAAAAGTACAATGAAAACAATTTATTACCAAACGTGCAGTGACAAGATCTTAACAAAAGTACAGTGACAAAAAGATGGTATTACCAAAAGTACAGTGACAAAAAGATGGTACTACCAAAAGTACAGTGACAAAAAGATGGTACAACCAAAAGTACAGTGACAAAAGATGGTATTATCGAAATGTCTGACTAGAAAAATATTCTTACTAAAAGCTGAACAACTATTATTTTGAGAGCTGTAATAATTACTAATACTAATAACTGTAGTATGAGGTGCTGTGACCTACTCTTTTTATCTTAGCCAGCTTGTTTCGCAACTGAAATTGGAAAGCCACATTGGCAAGTCAACCATACCACAGTGAGGTTGCTAATGCCGGCCAGGCATGATCATAGTCGAGAAAGTCTAACTTTTTGATGTTTAGTTCATCTAACAGTTGTAACTGGAATTATAAGGAATAACTGATGAAGCTAAATGCCCTCATTCATCCCCTGCTTAATAGATGCATCCATCTCCCACATATAGCTGCATCCATCTCCCCATATAATTTCATCAATCTCCCCAATATACATGCATCCATTTCCTCAACATACCTGCCCACATCTCCCCACATACCTCCTTCCATCTCCCCCATACCTCCATCCATCTCCCCACATACCTCCATCTCCTCCACATACCTCCATCCATCACCCCCACATACCTTCATCCATCTCCCCCACATACCTCCATCCATCTCCCCACATATCTCCATCCATCTCCCCACATACCAGTTATCTGGCCCACATATCCTCACACACCTGGGTATCCAATAATGTATATTCCCACAATGTACATACGGGTCCAGTTTTTGTATGTACACAAATCCACTCGGCTACTCAAGTACATAGATCCAGTGTTTATACTCAGTATCGGACAAGTGTATGAATCTGTAAATAGGCCACTTATATTGTAGCCATTCTTTTGTTCACCAGAATTTATTTTTCAATGAATCGCAGATAACTACTGTAAATATTATCTTTGTGTACAACCAACAGATACCAGTAGGTTTTGATTGGTGCAAAACTGTATGGATGTCATGTTTATTTTTTTTTTTTTTTTTTGGGTCATTAATGTTTGTTTTTTGCTTTGAAATTTTTATTTGAACATTTGCTGTGATTTTCACTGAGTTTATTGTGTGTGCGTGTGTGCTATACAATGCTTGGTTGTGTATTAGTTTGTATATGTCTGTGTGTTATTGTGTATATGTTTGTGTGAGTGTGTATTTGATGGAGGAAATTAACTTATTGCTGTTCTTGCATCTACATTCACTCCACAACATTTATATGTGAATGAGCTTCAGCTTCACTCATGTTCACACCGTGTATGTGTGAACACAGCAAACGAACTGCTGAACACCTGAGTGTTGTCCTGTGTACAGTGAGCAATTAAAGATAATTTGTCCCACTGAATCAACATAGCTTCCAAACTTTTTCAAACTTCTTCCTCTTCATCTTTTGTTCACATGAAATTGATTGTCTATATCTGCAATGTTATCTCTTGTAAAAGCTTCACAGTTTTTATAGTTAACTCAGTGGTCCGTAGAGTTGATCTTCCACTGTCGTCTCTCTAGGCCAGAAGGTTTGTGTAGATATGTCATACTTTGGGCAGTCTTGGAGTATATGATCTGCTGTCTGCGGTGCCAGTCCACATGTGTACATGGCTGATTTGTCAGTTTTGAATTTTGTATGGAACTAAAGAGGCACTCCCAAAAAATGCTCAAGTTTAGTCATTGTAAAAAAAAATACATGTTTAAAAGTATGTTTTTGAGGTGATGTTTCAACAGTTAAAATTTGCCAGAAATAAAAACATACTCCAGGATTTGTTCTGTGGGAAATTTGATAATTTTTAAATGTGTATTTCTTGTCTACACACTCATTTTGAAAAACATGTCACTCTCCAGCATCTAACTGTCATAAAACTAATACTTAGGGGAAATAATGTATGGTTTCCCCTGGACTTCCACATTTAAATAAAACTTTGATCAGAAACACACAATGGGGTAGGTGTGTTTTCATTGAATATTTAACATAAACTTTTGTTGAACATAAAAACTTGTTTATTCTACTTTTGCTAATTCAAAACCTATTGTTTTTTAGCCTTTGTTAACTCTTTCTTTAACTCAATTTTGATCTCACCAAGAGTGTAAGAGTTCTACACTCTGGCCTTTCAGCAGTTTTCTTTGGTTGCTTCTCTTCTGTCTGCAGTTTAGAGAACCTTTCAGGCTTTCATCTTCTTCCAGTTTTATGTAAAGGTTTCCCCTGGACCCTGGGTTGCCTTCTTTTGACGGTGAAATAGCTCAAACCTGTGAAGGAAGCTTTAGCAGCTTTCGTCTAATCTCAGCCAGAGTATCAATACCAGGCTGAGTCCCGACTTGGTTCATCCTGACATGCCTTTGTGTAGAAGTGAAGTTGCAGTACCACTGTTACACACCTTATGGGTTTCTGAAACTGGAGAGGGGAAAGTTAGCTCTGCCATCAGACTCTTGACTTCAGTGGTACTTGTAATTTATGCCCAAAAGTCAAGGACGAGAAGTCAACATTTTAGTCCAACTGACCCGTGTAGGAGATGAACCAGCTACCTTAGTATCAGCACACCGGATGTTTAAGAATGAGCATTCTTATCCATTCGGCCACGCTGACCTCCAGACATATTACCACTTAATGTGTGATGATACTGATATGTCGGATACCTTTATTTCCCGGGAAATTTCCTGATACAGTTTTAGTCTGAGTCTGCCTGTAAACCCGGACGCTGAAAGAAATTCTCCTTCTCAATTTGAACACAGAAGCCACAAACAGTAGGTTGGACAATTTATTTCCTGGCATATTTAGCTGAATATCATCAGGTGCATACTATAGAGTTCTACCAGGTATTTGTAAAGCCTCACTACACTTTGTATGTAGAACAATTTTGAAAAATGAAGTACATGATGTCATCAAAGAATGTGCTCCAGAGTCCGACGTGCTGGAGTAATTCTTTGCACTCCAAACAGAATGGTATTATCAAAAGAAGAAATAATTTTTTTTGTTGAATAAGTGTTTTGAAATGCAGTCGATACACGGCTGTTAAGATTTATAGCGAGATATCCTGATAAACAGCCTCCTCATTGCATTGCGGTTAGAAATTTGTTGAATAAGTTATAATGAATACTTCATTGGTACTTTCCAGCTTCCTCAAAATAGTATTAGCCCATAGCAGTCATTATTGTAATTAAATTATTGAATTTTTTAGCTCAATTTTCTTATGATGGCATGCACTTAATATTTCAAAATTGTTCCACATACAAAGTGTAGTGAGACTTTACAAACACCCCGTGTCATACAAAGTGAATAAATAAATAATACTTTAGCAAAAACATTTAAAACACATAGTTACAGGTATTGTTTGAATGTGGAGCATCAGTAGTACCCATGGTATCCCTGCAACATGTACCTGATGAGATACAACAAAATATATCAGGCAATAAATAGTGCAACATATTGTTTTTTACTTCTGTGTATAAATTCATTAAGTGAATACATTATTTTGAATCTCTTTCTCAAGTTGGATTCTACAAACATAGTAGAAATCGTTATCTAAAAAATTGATAATTTTTTTGTATTTGTTTTTCCTGCGTTTCCATCCTGTTTCAGGATATTGTGGTCAACATCAGCATCTTTCAGCTGTATGTTTATTACCAGGCTAGATTACGCTCATTAGCACGCCACGACTTTCTGAGCTGCCGGCTCCATACTCTCATAAGTCACTGGCGTGACTCGAACCTCTTCCAATTCTCGTGTGCTCACGTCAACCACGAGAGTATTCGGGGTTACGGAGAAAGCTGCTAACTCCTCGGCTAGGGAGCCGGCAATTTTTATATGTATGCCGTTTCATAATTTGATGAATGCACGGTTTATTAAAAGTTATCTTCATCATCATTATCATTATGTGGCAGGTCCTGTTGGAAGTCTGTCATCTTGGCTGCTGGAAAGATGTTTGATCTTTCTCTAGTTCTTCTGTCTCATGCTTTTCATGCCCATGATGTCTTTGCTGTCACGTGTCCACCTCCTTGTTGGTGGACCTCTGTTCTTTTCTTCCAGAAAGCACTCTTTGTTTCAGTTATGATAAGATTGTTATTAAGACAGTAAAATTACAGGGTGAATCAAATATTCGTTTCTAAATGATAACATGTGGGTAAATCAACTGTTTGTTGTTTCTAGATCGAGTATGTGTGGATGAATGAAATGTTTATTTCTAAATGAGTAGGTGTGGGTGCATCAAATGTTTGTTGTTTCTAAATGATAATGTGTGGGTGGAAGACATTTTGTTGTTTTTAAATGAGTATGTATGAGTAAATCAAATGTTTATTGATTCTAAATGAGTATGTGTGGGTGAATCAAATGTTTGTATCTAAATAAGTATATGTGGGTGCATCAAATGTGCGTTGTTTCTAAATGATAATGTGTGGGTGAATCAAGTGTTTGTGGTTTCTAAATGATAATGTGTGGGTTAATTAAATGTTTGTTGTTTCTAATTGAGTATGTTAGGGTTAATTATAATTGTTCTGACTATGCCATGGTAAACTAACTTTGTAATTACTGTAATTATTTTCTAAGTTAGGAGTGTAATTATTTTCTGTTGACTTGTATGTAGATGTTGACTTGTTGTGTGTGGATATTGACTTGTTGTATGTGGATGTTGACTTGTATATGGATGTTGACTTATTGTTGTATGTGGATGTTGACTTGTTGTATGTGGATGTTGACTTGTTGTTGTATGTGGATGTTACCTTGTTGTTGAATGTGGATGCTGACTTGTTGTATGTGAATGTTGACTTGTATGTGGATGTTGACTTCTTGTATGTGACTGTTGAGTTCTTGTATGTGACTGTTGAGTTCTTGTATGTGACTGTTGAGTTCTTGTATGTGACTGTTGAGTTCTTGTATGTGACTGTTGAGTTATTGTATGTGGATGTTGAGCTATGTGGATATCTGTATCTGGCTGTGAATATGTATGTAATTGTGTTGCGTTGTTCATATGTGTTGTTGTGCGCATGTGTGGTTCTGTGGATATATGTATGTGAGTGTACATGGTGAGCAGGCATGTGTGGTTAAGCAGAGCTGTGCGGTTTTGTCACTTTAGTTTCTATAAATAAATAAAAATGTAAAAACCATGCTATTGGCCTTGACCTTTGTGTGTGTGTGTGTGGGGGGGGGGGGGTGTTTTTTTTCTCCATTTTCCAGAGGTATAGAGTGGGATTGGGGTGGGGTGTTGGTATCTAAGACATCACTGAGGGGGAGGGAGGGGGATTCTAAGACAATGCGGGAGGGGGAGAGTTTAAGACATTACATAGTGGGATATGGTACAAGAGAGAATCTGCAACTCACAGTGAAGGGAGTCTAATAGAGTGTAAATCTGAGAGACATGATAACACAGAGTGGATAAAAAGATGTTTGCATATCTTTACAGGACATTGCTGTCAACATAAGCATCTTTCAGCTGATTGTTGATTTCTTGGCAAGATTACGCTAGAGTAGTTTGCCATTGCTTTCTGAGTGGCCGGCTCACATACCCCGTAAGTTACCGACACGCGATTCGAACTACTGCTGATTCTAACCTTCGTCACATTACTTACGAGATTATGGAGAAAAGTCGCTAACCTCTAGGCCAGGAAGCTGGCACACAGTGGATCCATCCATCCATCATGTGCCATGCCGGTAAGCGTGGGCGGTCATGTTCTGCCATCTCACTCGATCACCAGAGTCATGGATCAGCTCCGTGTTTCTGTCTCGACCATGCCACAAGGCCAAGCCATCCAGGTACTTGCTTCTAGGTCTTCCCCTTGGTCTGTTCCCCTCGATCTTACCAGTTGTCACCAAATTCTCCAATCCATTTCTTCTCATAACATGCCCAAAGAATTTTGACTGTCTACGTCTAATTTCTCTAATCAATTTACGATCTTCATTTGTTTCTTGAAGGACTTGTTCATTGGTCTTTCTGGCTGTCCATGGTATTCTTTGCATTTTCCTCAGAAACCACATCTCTACAGCCATCAGATGTTTTTCAGCCTGACTGCTCATTGTCCACGCTTCACATCCATATAAAAGTACAGGTTCTATGTAGCATCTCAAAACTCTCTTTCTCGTTTCAATTGACATCTTTTTATTGGTCAATATGTTTTTGATCTTGCTAAAGGCTACTTTTGCCATGGCGATTCTTGTTCTAATCTCCTCAAGGCATCTCCCATCAGATGTTATTACTGTTCCGAGATAATTGTACCTACTCACTTGTTGAAGAATATTCCCATCTACTTGTATATTACATTGTGGTATTACGTCCTTCCTAGTGACGACCATAATCTGTGTCTTTTTACGATTTAATTCTAACCCTAGTTGTTCACTGTGTGTAACAATCGCATCTACTAAATTTTGCAGGTCCTGTTCATTGTCTGCAATCAAGACTGTATCATCTGCATATCTAATGTTATTGATGCATCGTCCCCCAATGTTGATTCCTTCCATATCTTCAATATTTCTGAAAATACTTTCACTGTACAGGGAAAACAGATCTGGAGACATTACACATCCCTGTCTCACACCCCTTTTAATACGCTAATATTGGCTTACTTCATTATCAACTCTTATGGCAGCTTGTTGTTTCCAATATATGTTTTTTACAAGTCTAAGATCTTTTCCATCAATTTGTAGATCTTCAAGCATCCTTATCATGTTGACATGTCTCACTTTATCAAAAGCCTTTGTGTAGTCAATAAAGCAAAGGTGTAGATCTTTGTTTACTTCTATAGAACGTTCGATTATGGTTCTCAGTATATACACAGCATTTACTGTACCCTTGCCTTCCACAAACCCACATTGTTCTCCTATTTCAGGTTGTATTTTCCTCCTAACTCTTTGCATGATAATTCTTAGCAAAATCTTTGTGATGTGACTCATTATACTAATTGTTCGATGTTGATCACATTCCAAGGCTCCCGATTTCTTTGGGATTGCAATAAATACAGAATTACATAACTCCTGAGGTATATTTCCAGTATCATATATTGTATTAAGCAGACTGGTAACTTTATCTATTCCATATTCTTCTAAAGCATTAATCATTTCTGTTGTGACGCTGTCTGAACCGGAGTCTTGCCAGATTTCATGTGGTTAAGAGCATTCTGAACCTCCATCTTCAAAATTGCTGGTCCTTCATTATTATTTT
This sequence comes from Cepaea hortensis, assembly GCA_963921405.1. NCBI lineage: Eukaryota > Metazoa > Mollusca > Gastropoda > Stylommatophora > Helicidae > Cepaea > Cepaea hortensis. The sequence goes on along the minus strand of OY992876.1, from coordinate 92,231,073 downwards.
GAACATCATACTGTTCGTCTCTGTTATCGTCATAAAGGTTTTTCACGTAATCTGACCATTCATGTAAGATCTGATCTTTTTCTATTATGACTCTTCCATCTTTTGTCTTTAGGCAGCCTGCTGATGTACGTGTTCTTTGATTAGTAAGCTCCTGAATTCTTTTGTGCATTAGTTTCGCATTGTTACTGTTGTGTTGTTTTTCAATTTCTCTGCAATTTTTCTCAAGCCATGTTTCTTTTGCCTCCTTACATAAGGTTCTGACTTTTCTGTGAATTTCTTCATATTTGGCAGGATTATTTTTGTTCTGTCTTCTTGTTTCCATTAGTTGTAAAATTTCTTCAGTCATCCATGTCTTACGGCCCACTTTCTTTACTTTTGGAATAGTTTTTTCTGCTGCACAACTGATTGAATTCTTCATCATTTCCCATTGATCATCTACATCTTGAAATAGGATCTCTAGATCAGACAATATATTAAATTTGTTCTTTACTTCTATCTTAAAATTATCTTGTATTTCTTTGTCAGTTTTCAATTTGCACAAGTCATATTTAGGGTTTCCTGCTGTATACTTGACTTTCTTTAACTTTACCCTCAATGTGCCTGTAATTAATCTGTGATCACTGTAACAGTCTGCATTTGGAACTGTTTTTACGACTGTTAACGCATTTCGAAACCTTTTGCTAATCAGGATGTAATCTATCTGGTTTTTAATCCTGCTGTCTGGACTCCTCCGTGTCCATAATCTTCTAGGGTGCTGTTTAAACCAGGTGTTTCCTACAACCATTTCTTGTTCTTTTGCCCATTCTACAAGTCTGTATCCTCTTTCATTTCTCTCTCCCAAACCATGGTTGCCTACACTGCATCCATCGCCTTGCTGTCCTATTTTTGCGTTGAAATCACCCATTATGATATTTATTTCTGATTTTTTGCAGTTCTTCAAAGCAGACTCCATGTCATTATAAAATTCCTCTATGCTTTCTTCACTGCATTCACTTGTTGGGGCATATACTTGAATGACATTTATTTTAAAAGGTCTTCCATTTAATTTTACTAATAGGACTCTGTCTGACACAGCCTGATATCCTTTGACAGAGTTTGATGTTTGCTTATCTAATATAATGGCTACACCTCTTTGCTGTTCTTCTCCCCCAGAGTAAATAATCTTACAATCCTCTCCTGTCCTTATCCCTGCTCCTTTCCATCTCGTTTCCGATATTCCTAATATGTTAATCTTCTCTCTCTTCATTTCTTTTTTGATGTTTTCTAACTTTCCATCTGAATTCATTGTTCTAACGTTCCAAGTTCCTACTTTCAATGATATTAATCTGTTGCACCTAGTAGCCTGTTGACGGTCTGGAGTCACCTGGTGCGCATGACTATTCCTACCGGGCGAGGTTGCTCCTATGGAGCACCCATTTACGCCGTTTCTCTGATTATCGATGATTTCACACAACATGATTTTCTTGGCATGTGTAAAGAAGGTAGTTTGCCATTGCTTTCCTTCCTAGCAGTGACCATACTGGTCAGTGACCGTAGCCATTGTCTCCTCAAAAAAGAGATCCTCTGCCTACCGTCGTGAAGGTGGAGACCATAACCTACAACTATCTGTTGGCTGCTCTCCATCTTCATCCACCACCTGCACTCATGGCTTCACGTAACCCTGATCGGGGGGCTAAACGGGTACTCCACCTTGCCCAAGGGTGTCCCGTAGGCTAGCGGAGGGAAGGAGGCGTGGATACACAGTGGATACAAAACTTTAAATAGCATATTCGGGAGAGACAGTATTTGACAGCACAGAGTAGAGAGCACAGAGTGGAGGAACAGTATAATACAGCATAGAGTGGAGAGATGGTCTAAGACAGCATACAGTGGAGAGACAGTCTAAGACAACATAAAGTGGAGAGACAGTCTAAAACAACATATTGTGGAGAGACAGTATAATTCAGCATAGAGTGGAGAAACAGTCTAAGACAGCATACAGTGGAGAGACAGTCTAAGACAATACAAAGTGGAGAGACAGTATAATACAGCAAAGAGTGGTTGAGAAACAGTATAATACAGCATATAGTGGAGAGACAGTATAATACAGCATTGATTGGAAAGGCAGCTATAATACAGCATATAGTGGAGAGACAGTTATAATACAGCATAGAATGGAGAGACAGTATAATACAGCATAGAATGGAAAGACAGTTATATTACAGCAGAGAGTGAAGAGACAGTTATAATACAGCATAGAGTGGAGAGACAGTTATAATACAGCATAGAGTGGAGAGACAGTTATAATACAGCATAGAATGGAGAGACAGTATAATACAGCATAGAGTGGAGAGACATTCTACAAAGGGGAGAGACAGTATAATACAGCATATAGTGGAGAGACATTCTATAAAGTGGAGAGACAGTATAATACAGCATAGAGTGGAGAGACATTCTACAAAGTGGAGAGACAGTATAATACAGCATAGAGTGGAGAGACATTCTATAAAGTGGAGAGACAGTATAATACAGCATAGAGTGGAGAGACATTCTACAAAGTGGAGAGACAGTATAATACAGCATAGAGTGGAGAGACATTCTATAGTGGAGAGACAGTATAATACAGCATAGAGTGGAGAGACATTCTATAAAGTGGAGAGACAGTATAATACTGCATAGAGTGGAGAGACATTCTACAAAGTGGAGAGATGGTATAATACAGCATAGAGTGGAGAGACGGTATAATACAGCATAGAGTGGAGAGACAGTATAATACAGCATAGTGGAGAGACAGTTATAATACAGCATAGAGTGGAGAGACGGTATAATACAGCATAGAGTGGAGAGACATTCTACAAAGTGGAGAGACAGTATAATACAGCATAGAGTGGAGAGACAGTTATAATACAGCATAGAGTGGAGAGACGGTATAATACAGCATAGAGTGGAGAGACAGTATAATACAGCATAGAGTGGAGAGACGGTATAATACAGCATAGAGTGGAGAGACGATATAATACAGCATAGAGTGGAGAGACAGTATAATACAGCATAGAGTGGAGAGTTCTTCTTACCAATCCATGGTGCATAATTCATTCAAAATGAATGCATTGTTTAATTCTACCACACCTGTTAACCACAACAGTATTGATACCTGCTGGATGGACACATCCCAGAGAGTTTATTAATTGGCATTCAATTTTGAGCCTGATGGAGCTGTTGGAAAAACAGGGTTTCAAAGCAGTGATACATACATCGTCGACTCCATTATGGTTGGAGAAATTAAAATTGTTGGGGACAGGTTTGTCAGCGCCCTGAGTAATGTCTCTGAGGTGTTCTCTAAAATGGTCAGCAAGGCGTCTGCCAATTTGGCCAATGTATTTCATGTCACATCGTTTGCAGATGATAACATATATGAGATTGCGGGATGTACAAGTGAAAGAATCTGTCAAGGAGAAAGTGCCTAGGGGGAATGTAATCGCCGGTGTCTGAACAACGTATGGGCATGTCAGACAGTTCTTACGGAAGCATTTGAATGTGCCCACAGATGACGTGACCGTGGGGAGGCGACTATGCACAAGGTGGTCTCTGAGGCTCTGGTTTCGGCGGAAAATTACCTCAGGGCCTTTGGAGAATACCTCCCGAGTGGTTGGATTGGATTCCAGGATAGACCAGTGTCGGAGGAAAATGTGCTTGATGGCATAGGCATGGGGATGGAAGGTGAGGATAAGCTTAGGTTCATTGTTAGAAGGTCGTGTTTGTTTGACCAGGGACATTTTCCGCGAGATTTGGGTTATGCGATAGAAAGCTATGGACGAGACGTTCTCTGGGTAGAACCGTCTGCGGAAAAAGTCAAGCATTTCATGGGCTTTCTCGAGGAAGTCATCATCATCCTGACAGATACGACGAAGGCGGAGTAGCTGGGAGTATGGGATGGAATCTTTGCAGCTTTTGGGGTGGGATGAGCTGTACAGGAGGAAACCGTGAGCATCCGTAGGTTTGTAGTACACGGAGGTCGTGAGGCCTGTAGGGTTTAATTTGACAGTAGTGTCAAGGAACGAACGAACGAACGAACGAAAATCTTTATTTTCAAAGGGTTAAGAATTGGGCACGCAGGTCCGTCTGACATTCTGCCCTTCTTCTCTATTTCCTCTCATACATTCTTTCATTCAACATCTCTTATGAAGCAATTCTTTGACAACAAAAGAACAATAAGCATTAAAACGCAGGAAAGGAAATTGACAGAGGTGGTGGAAATTTCTGTGGTGAATTTGATCGATGGATGGAAGTTCTGGACATAATTAATGAAGCGGTTCAGTTCCGCCTCTGTCATGTCAGTGACACCGATGCCGTCATCGATGTAGCGTCGGTAAAAAGAAGGGAGAAGACCATCATAGCTGAGTTCAATCTGGTGTTCCAAATGTCCCACAAACAGACATGCGTAGCTGGGTCCCATTTTTGTGCCCATGGCGACACTGCTGATTTGTTCAAAGTAGTGGCCTTTGAACTGCAAAGAGTTATTGGTGAGGACCAATTCAGCGAGTCTCAAAAGTGAGCGAGTAGGGATGGCTTGATCTGTGGGTTGATCCAGAAAGAATTGTAGCGCTATGAGGCCATCAGCATAAGGAATGGAGGTATAGAGGGAACATACGTTTCTTCTCGCAGGAGCTTAATATACCTATTTGTTTCCAATTCATAACTGAATAAAAAATGACGAGCGCGGGCCGTATAATCATTCTGTACAACACTTGCAAGCCAGAACGAAAGCTCTTGGAAAAAAGACGAAAAACTGAGTTTAGCATTCCACGGTAATCATGGGTGATTAGCGCACACACACACGCACACATACACGCGAGAGAGAGAGAGAGAGAGAGAGAGAGAGAGAGAGAGAGAGAGAGAGAGAGAGAGAGAGAGAGAGAGAGAGAGAGAGAGAAGAGAGAGAGAGAGAACAACAACAACACTGACAACCAATATATTTATAGGCACATCATCAAGGTTACAATCAAACGGATTCAGGAACAGAAGAATGTCACTCTCAATTCTGTCAAGATCTGAAAATCTCTCCAAAAATGTTTCTTAATGTCACGAATAATTTCTTTCCCCCGAAAATCAAGGTTGACATCTTCGGCGACATCTTCAAACTCTTTGAAACAGTGAAAATGAGAAAAGTTTTCTCCTTCCATTTGTGCTTCAAACAATGACAGCTTTCTCCGAAATCCTTTGATGATTCTATGGAAATCAAAGATGATGTTATCCTTTCTCTGAAATTTCAAGTTCATTTCATTCATGTGAGATGTGATGTCGAACAAAATTGACAACTTTGACGACCAGGTCGGATCTGACAGCTATGAATCAGCTCTCTCTTTTTCAGTGAGGAAAACATCAATTTCATTTCGGAGCTTGTAAAAACGGAACAGGACTTTACCGCAGTTGAGTCACCTCATTGATGTGTGATAAGGTAAGTCACAGAATTCAGAATCAATTTCTTCAAGAAAAGCTTGGAACTGACTGTGACTGGGTGTTTCGCCGAATAAGTTCACAAAGACTAGTTTCAGTACACAAGAAATATCTAACTCTTTCCCAGAGAGTGCTTGTTGATGTATGTTGCAGTGTATGAACAGAGCGACCGGAATTTGCAAATCTTCCAACTGAGTCATGATCTACCCCACCAGACCCTTTCTCACTCCAGCCATGTTTTTCCTCCATCAACTGATTCCACTGAAGGTTATAGTCTTGCAAATGTTTTTGCACTTTTAGGAAAATGTCTTTTTCAGTTGCTCCTTGCATGCTGCAAACTGATGCCAACTGTTCCGAATCTGTAAGTCCAAATTGACACCACGAATGAACACGAGAAGTTGTGACGTACTCGAGAGATCAGTAGACTCATCCAGCGCCAGAGAATACCGCAGGTTCCTAGCTTTCTCGCGTATCTGTAGCACTATGTTCTCTCCAAGTTCTTCTGTTCTACGCACAACTGGACTTGCCGAAAGGCTGATAGTTGCAAACAAATCAGCTTTCTCAGGACACAAGACATTTGCTGCTTTCATCACACACTCTTTGATGAAGTTGCCATCAGTAAACTTTTTCCTCGTTCAGCCGTCTTATGCACTATTTTGTAGCTTGTACGAGAGACAGATTCATTTTCAGCAAACTTTCTCATGAAGAGATTTCTTGGTGTTTCTAAACCACGTTTCATCGACTCATATTTCTCAGAGCGTAACTTTCTAGAAAACTTTGAATATGTTGATAGATGTTTTGTTTCATAGTGACGCCGAAGATTGTACTCTTTCAAATGGCAACAGTTTCGCTGTATATTACGCAAATAGTTATTTTGTTCTTTGTTTTCACAAAGTAGTACTTTACTCCCCATTCCTAATTGAAAATGCGATACTCGGCGTCCACATTTTTTTTTCTTGTAACCATAATCAGGCTTGGCCATGGGAAAGGTTGATAAACTTTGCTAAGTATTTTCCCACTGGCTCCCCAAGTGGTTCCACTTAGCTTTCTCAGGATGGCTATTTTCCTCCTAGCTTTTGCTACTGCTTTGTTGATGTGCTTTCTCCGTGTCAGCCTGCCATCAAATGTTACTCCAAGTTATGTTGGTTCTTTATCTTCTCTTAGGGGTGTTCCATTTATCTGGATGATCCCTGCCTTTTGTTTTGGAGAGAGGGTAAATAGGGTGGTGCTGCACTTGTCAGTGTTTATGCTGACACACCATCTATTTGCCCATGCAACAAATGTATCTACAACTCTTTGTAGCAATCTGGTGGCCACTGATGCATGTTCATTTGTGCTCCATAGAACCAGGTCATCAGCGTACATTGCCGCTTTAATTCCACGCGGTAGATTAGCAACAAGATCATTGATGAAGATTATAAAAAGTGTGGGGGACAAGACTCCGCCCCGGGGAACACCTTGACGCAGTAGTACTTTCTTGCTCTTGAGTCCGTCTATCTGTACTCGGGTTCTTCTATTATGCAAGTATGCTTTCACCCATTTGTACATTCTTCCATTGACTTTGCAGTTTCTCAGTTTCTTCATCAGACCTTCTTTCCAGACTTTGTCAAAGGCTTTCTTCAGATCTATCCATGCCGCAAGCACCAGCTTCTTCTCTTGGAATGCACCCTCAATTTCTTGAGAGAGGTAGGTTGTCTGATCTTCCGTAGAGTAGCACTGCCTAAAGCCAGCCTGCTGTGGCACAAGGATGTTTTTACTTTTAATGTATCACTGCAGTCTGTGATTGATGATGCGCTTCAGTGTTTTGCAGAGACAGCTGGTGAGGCTAATTGGTCTGTAGCTAGAGGTAATGGAACTATATTTCCCTGATTTTAGGAGGGGTATCATGATTGCTTCTCTCCAGGCTTGTGGAACACTGCCTAAGGTCCAACTGTTATTGAAGATCTACAACAGCTTTGCTTTGGCCTCTGTTCCTAGGTTTCTGATCATTTCATTGGAGATACAATCAGCTCCTGGTGACTTTCTCATTTTCAGTTTTGATATGGCTAGCTCCAGTTCATTGATTGTGATGGGTGACTCCAGAACCTCATATACTATTTCCTGCTGTCCTGTATGTTGCCGTTTCTCTCGAACCTCTTGTTGTTCTCTGGACTAATTTCAATATTGTTATCTTGTGCTAATGAATCCGCAAAATGGTCAGCTGCTTGCTTTCTTTTTAAGATTTTCCCAACTTTTTTGTAGTGCAATTTTTGAGTTTCTCACTGTGCCCTCATCGTTAAGTTGTTTTATTAGCTTCCACAATTTCCTTGTGTCTTTTTCAAAGTTCAGAGACTTCGTTTTCTCCTGCCAGCTTTTCCATCTAGCCTGCTGCTTGGCTCTTTGAAATTTGGCTTTTGCATGCTGGAATTTATTGTGGTACTCTTGGCTGGGTGTGGCCTCTGCTTGCTTTCTACACACTTCCACATCATCATGCAACTGTTCCAGTTCACTACTCCAGTAGGGTTTATATTGTTTACGGGCTCCGCTTGGTTCTGTTTCTCTTGCTGCCTGTAGTATGATTTCCCAAACTCTTCAACTACTTTATTTATGTCTTTCTCAGTGTTCAGGTTTCTAACCAGTATGCTGGTGCGATTCTTGTACATTGCCCAGTCTGTTTTCTTGTAGTTCCACTTCGAGAGGGCGTTGCTTTCACTTACAAGCTCATTTTCTACAGTTAGAAAGACTTGCCGATGGTCACTGCCACCAAGTTGTTTCCCAACAATTCGTGTAATGTTCCACTCCAGGTCTGGTGAATGGAAAGCCAGGTCAGGTGTAGTTGTAGTGTGCAATGATCTCGAGTAGAAAGTATGTGGGTCGGATGGCTTGTTAATCAAGATGAGTCTATTCTCATCCTGCCAGTCTTCCAGTCTCTCTCCTCTCTGGTCCATGAGATCATAGCACCAGATCTGCGAGTGGCTGTTGAAATCGCCAGACACAATCATTTCTTCTGTTAATGACAGTGTGTCCAGTGCCTGTGGGCGGTCACTTGGACAATAGTAATTGATCAGATGTAGGTCTGTATAGCCTGTCTTAAGTTTAAGTGTCTGATTCTCAGCCTCTTCCACGTAGACTTCGATTTGGGAAGCATTGATGTTATTTTTTTTTACAAGGGTCAGTATGGAACACGAACACAACGAAGCGTTACCGTTCCTAGATATTCTAATGAGACGTAGAGCAGACGGCACAATTCAAAGATCGGTGTATCGCAAAGAAACATGGACTGGCCAATACCTAAATTTTCAGAGCTTCACACCTGTCCAGTACAAACGGGGCTTAGTACGGACCTTGTTTAACCGTGCTAGAAAGATATGCACCCAGGACACACTGACAGAGGAATTTGAAACTCTGAAGAATGTCTTAAACCTGAATGGGTACTCCACAGGATTTATAAAGCGCCATTGCCAACAGCCCAAACCCAAAGCAGACGTAACTACAGTCCCTAAACTCAAGGTATTCATCCAGCTAACCTTTCGAGGGGATGACGTAATGCAACGTCTACAAGACCGGCTTACTACAGCAGTAGGTCGAACATTCTGTGCGGCAACTCCAGTCATTAAATGTAAAACCGTACCCATTCCTACACCAACAGTCAAAGAGCCTGTTCCTCTGTACGCCACAAACAATTGTATTTACCAATTCACATGTAGATGCCAGGCCGTTTACATTGGTCGAACGGAGAGACAGCTTAACAAACGGGTGTCAGAACACATACCTCAATGGGTCAACAAGATACAACACACAGGAGATGCTAGCCGCGAGGAGCCGACACACCGGAAGCTCCCGGCGTCTTCAATCGGCAGGCACATTGTCGCCAGTGGCCATGTTGTGTCCAGAGACACTGCATTTCGCGTGTTGTTTAGAACACAAAATACTCGCTTGTTAAAATTTGCAGAAGCAATTATGATCTATCAATGCAAGCCAGAATTGTGTAAACAGAAAGACATGTTAGTCAGCTTAAAATTACCGTGGTAGATAAGTGACATTACTGTGCGAAATTGTGTATATTTCAACTTGAAGGATTTATCTAGTTAATTTCACGTAAGTTGTGTGATTTCTGCAGTATGTACCTGACGAGATGCAGCGAAATATGCCAGGCATAAATCGTGCAATCTATTGTTTGTGTCTTCGTTATTCAAAGGGTCAGTATCCCACCTTTTCGCCTGTTCTTTCGGTCAGATCGGTAATACTGGTAGCCTCTGATTTTGAAGGCTATATTTTCGTTGAGGTGGGTTTCTTGCAAGCAATATACGCTTACTTTTTCTTGGTCCAGGATGTTTTCTAATTCTATTTTTGTTGTTGCTGACTTCCTCCGCATTCCAGTGCATTATTTTAAGTCTTTGTTTAGTATGGCCAGCCGTTCTATTCTCATGTCCCCTGGCTCCACAGGACATCTGAGAAGAACCTCCAGTAGTTGGAGCTGGACCCTTTCGAGACATAGGGCCTGGCACTGCACCTGCCTGGGGGTCCAAAGCAGGGCGAGCACCATAACATTTAGCACTAGTCGACATATTCCATTTTGCGTAATTCCGATTCGGTTCCGATTCCATTTCAAAAACAAAAATTCCAAATTCGCCCTCGTCTAACCTGCTTCATCAGCTGTGGTTATAATTGAGGTCCGTGGTTTTTGTGGGTTTATTTACCCTAATTCTTGTCTTGTGAGTCCTATCTCGGACTGGTTATGTATCGTTTGTGTCTGTGACGTCAGTAGTGGTCGGCGGCTATCCTTTGTGCTCGTCTGTTCTTGTGGTTTTCTTTGTTTGTTTAGGCTCCTGGCTCGTCTGGCTGCAGTCCTTATAAAGACTTTTCGTAATCCCACTCCAGCTGGGGGATCGGTCGGCGGCTGTCCTTTGTGTATATTTCCACTTGTGATTTTCTTTTTTTGGTGCAGGCTCCTGGTTCGTCTGGCCTGGCTGGGTACAGTCCTTATAGGAACTTTTTATTTGGGCGTTTTGTCTCCTTTCTTGTGTAGTTTCTGTAGGACTTGTTCGACGTTTTCATTTTCCTACTAACGCCTGTTTTCCTCGTTGCGTTTGCGTATCTGCTGCCTAGCGTTTTCTTCCTCCGTGGTCAGCCATGGGACAATTTCACCGTCCTCGATATAGTACTCGAAGTCGGCCTCACAGTTGTAGTGTACTAATGGGTATACCATCGGTTTCCTCCGGAGTTTTTTAGGCTTCTTCTTTTCTTTTTCTTCCCAGCGCCTTCTGAATTCCGCGCGCTTGAGTTCCTCCTTGTCGACTGGGTATTCTGTGCCTCCTTCAGAGATCCGACGGTATAGTATTTCATTCTTGGGCGTTGTGGTTGGGCTGCTGGCTTTAGCTTGCGGTTCAGGCTCGGTCTCTTGGTTTTCTTCTTGCGGTTTTTCTGTGAGTTCTTGTGTGGCGTCTGTTAGTTTGTTTTGAAAGAGTTCCATTTCAGTTCTATGCAATGCTCTTTCGGTCTTGATCATTTGTAGGATTTCTTCGTTCTCCTTCTTCACCTCAGCCATGAGCTTAATCTCTTGTTTGATGTTGAGCTGGATTTCTTTCATGTCGGCTTGTGCTATACCCGTGGTTGCCTCGCCCCTCTGCATTGCTTCCTTGAATGGTGTCTTTGTGATGATGGCGATTTTTAAGACGCCTCTATGTCTCTGTAGGTACGGACAGCCCAGATATCTTGATCCATGTTTGCCCAGACAGTTGGCGCACTTTCTTTTGTTGTTGGGAGCTCGGAAGTCCGTGTCCAGCTTGGCCAGCGGACACTCCTTGAAGGCGTGGTGATCGGCATATTTCCGTCTTACTGCGACACGTAGCTCTACTGTGGCCGGCCTTCTGACATCTGGAACATTGCGTTATTCTTGGTATGAATCTCTCTGGTTGCTGCATTCTCTTGTTGAATGATGCTGTGTTCGGCATCTCGCTGCCCTCCGACGTCACTACTGCCAAGGTTGTAGGTATCTTGGAGTAGGTGAGAAGCCGCTCCGCCTTCAAGAATCGGATGTGAAGATTCTCTTCACGTAGCTGCTTCAGGATTTCTTCATCTGTCAGCTCCACAGGAATCCGCTTGACAACCCATCGGACTGTTTTTGAGTCGGTGTTTCCGACTCTGGTGTCTTTCTCCTCCTTCTCTGCTGTCTTGGTTCTTGACTGTGTTGGGCTGTCAATCTTCTCCCTCGTAGTAACTTCAGTAATAGCTGTAGTATCAGGCTCTTTGATGCAGCTAGCAGGTGGGTTCACGACGTTCTTCTTCTTCTTGTCGGTTCCCACGCTGCACATCTTGGCAACAGCGTGTTTCTTGTTGTTGGATTTTCCACGTGACATTTTCCCGCTGATCAGGCTTCTTGACAGAATAATGCGACTTGACTTGTTAGCGCTCGCAGTGCGAATGACGATGACGATGACGTGACGATTTTGCGTAATTGCGTGGCATCCTGATTTATGTGGTGCGCCTCCTGGCTGGTTGCCTCCGTCTTCAGCACCTTTCCTTTGCTAGAGCAGACTGTGGTCTCACTCGAATTTAGATGTGTACGCGCGCACACACGTGTCTGCGCATGCATGTACGTGCATACACATCTAGAACATACTGGTTACTTTTCGGCACCAGAAACTCGCCGTCGCCCCCTCTCCTGTTAGTAAAAACAGTTCCGCCACGTGAAGGCCAGGAGTTGGACTTTTGCTGCAGAGGTTATGTATTCAGGGGCCATTGGGGTATTTAAGCAATGTTGGGCGCTCACCACAACACTGCGCCCCGGCTACATACAGCAACATTTGGAACCATCTGCTGTATGTAAAGTAGCAGGAATTGTAGAACAAAAGCCGAAAAGTGATTTTGGCTTATTTTTTAAATCTTCCACCAAACAAAGCACTTAAGGTTGATGACCCCAGAAACAAATGCCTTGAGATGAAGTCACCATGTTTCAAAAATTACGGCAAGCAACTTCACAACCATTAAATTATTGGGAAAATGAACATAGATTTCCATTGCTAAAAGCAAGTGCTAAAATTGTTTTGGCCATACCAGTTGGTTACTTACGGGGGTATGTGAGCCAGTCCCTCAGAAAGCAATGGCAAACTACTGGGCGTAATCATGCAAAGATATCAACAACAGCGGTAAAATGCTGGTGTTGACAGCGATGTCCTATAAATAGGATATGCGAAAAAAAAAGGAAAAAAAAAAGAAGTCTCATCAGCGGCAGTGGAGCGCTTATTAAGTGCAGCTGGATTGTTGTTAAGTTACGAAAACGGATGTTACCAGCTCTTGTTATAAACTCTGTGTATATCAGATTTGCATGTAAGATGACAATTGTGGAAATGGTTCAGGGATTGCCTGGATTAATTGAATTATTGGAAACAGTCGATCAGCAGGAAATTGATAATGTTCTGAATGAGCAGAGTGACTCAGAAACAGAATGAGAGTGTCAGTCAGAATGACTCTGAATTGTTATATTTAGTTTAAACTTTTTGTTTTAATAAAATGCTCTTGAATATTAAAATTAATAAATTCTGTCGTTTTGCATGTCTCTTTGTACGTATAGTTCTATTTAGTAGACACGAAACCTAAACTTTCATAAATTTAATAATTCTATTTGAACTGTATTCCATATTAATATTATAATGGGAATCCCATAGGATGGGATGATTTGGGATAGACATAAATTACCATGGGATGGGACAGAAAAATATGTCCCATGGACAAGCCTGACCATAATAAAGTGGGGTAAACGGGGTCTGAAAATGAAAAAGACATTGAATTAGAAACATAATTAAAACCCTATTGAAACACAAGAACAGCAGAGGACTAGGGGTCACTGATGAAGCTACGACTCACCAAAGGTACATATAAAGTTTATAGGTACCTTTGATAATAGAATATACCACATAATAAGGTTAGCAAAATATATAAATAAACAGCCTAGAGCAGTGTTTTTCAACCGGGGTTGTTCTGCCAGGGGTTCCGCCGATACAGACCGAAGTCGCCTAAATGAAACATTTCTGCCATTCTGGTTTATTACATAAAGTATGACAGACACTTGGATCATCGCACAGAGTTCCTTGAGCAACGTAAACATTTGCGTAAGGATCTACTCCAGCAGAAAGGTTAAAAAAACACTGGCATAGAGAGTCCAGCTCGATTAACACCTTGACCGGGGAAATTTTCTGAGCTAGAGATATTTTCTTAATAAAATGAGGTTTCTGTGGCATTTTTATGGTATGTTTGCTACTTTATTGCCCCTATTCACATTTGTAGTTCACTTACCTATCGCTGTCAAACAAAGAAATCATTTTTACATACCTATAAAATGGATGACAGGCAAAAAGAAGTAAATATTTTTGGAGCGCCTGGCCTGTGTTGACAGCCGGGCGGGAAAGATGTGTGTGTATGTGTGTGTGTGTGTGTGTGTGTGTGTGTGTGTGTGTGTGTGTGTGTGTTGCCGTAGAAACCATGGTAACATCGGAGCATAGGCGGAGCTACCACGAGCCAGGGAGGGACTTGGGATGGCGCAAAATAAGCAAACATTACAATAAACAAGAAAATCTAGATACAATAATTTAAAGTTGAAAATAGTAAATTTAAGACACATAGCAGCCAGGAGGTCTCCGCACCTGTGAAGATCGCCTAGTATTCTGAACATAATATTTAAATTTAAATTGTATCACTACGTCTCGTGTTCCATACGTTTTATCAAGCAAATTTTAGTACCGTTCGCTGACCTGACGTCGCGGGCCGTATCCTGCCCACGGGCCGTAGTTTGGTGACCCCTGATCTAATGGAATGCTGCCTTTACCTGGATCGCTTCGCATATTACCTGGCTGTGCCCGTTCCCTTCTGTTGTTATTATTGGCTCTAATAATTGACACAGACAATTACTGTCATAATCCTCCGTTTATCCGTTACTGTGTAGACCGTTTTCTTAAAGTTAACGGCTAAGGTGCATGTTAACCCGCATTTCCCGTGTCCAGAAAATCTTTCTCGGTAGTAATTAGAAACCCAGCTGTGCTCATTGACAGACGATAGTTGTCAACATAGGTTCCCAAAATGCCTACAAGCAGTCACCTACCTTGTACCTAATCGTATGTTTATTTTACCTCAGATATACAAAACCCCCTGTTGCAGAAAACAAGAATGAGGTGAACTGCAGTAAAGCTTAAAAAGGCAATGAATGAATCACCCAAAATAAACGAGAAGTAGATTGTGAGCTTTACTAAAACACGACTACAAGAGACAAATTGGACGTTGCGGCCAAAGCCTTCGTCAGCACAGGACAAACAAATACAAACCAACACAAAACTACATGAAACACACTATGACAATATTAAACTATTAAACTAATTAAAATTAAATGTACTCATCACTAGGGCTTGTTTCCTTAGCGACTCAATGAACATGATCAAGAGGATAGAGGAGGGGTCGATCCGAAGAGAATGGTTGCTGCCTCTGGAGCGGTCTCGACTGGCAAAGATTAGTTTAATCTTCGTGCCAGGGCATGCGGGAGTACAAGGAAATGAGCGGGCTGACAAGCTCGCAGGTGAGGCTACTGTGGAGGGCGGACGCGCCATGGACCAGGCCGACATTCTGAATGCTCTACGAGAAGTAAGACTTTTGCGAGAACCAAGTGATGACTGTGAATCTACAACAATGGCCAGACAGCGAGAGCAGCAAATTAAAAGAGGTGTGGCCAAACAAGAACACTACGCAGGAAGCCAAAGAAGATTGATAAACCAACACAGAACTGGCGTCGTTAGCCGCTACACGCTGCGGGATTTGCTGAGGAGGGGATCCGAGCACTTATGGACTGAATGGTTCGATGTGCAATGAGGATGATCTGTCGACTAACTAACTAACTAACTAAATGTACTCATCTGAATTATGTGTCCTGGCTTGGAAAGTCTGACACGCGTAGGGCGCCAGTGGATCAATAGACCGGATGTATGGTACACGGGTCAAAGGTCAAGCGGGATGGGAGTGGGGTGGAGATGCGCCCATGTGTGTGGAAAAGTGAAATTTGAGACCGGCAAAGATGTTACGGACGCAGATGACAATTAGCAATTATCGTTAAGCGCTCGAAACACCGCCGCGGAAACCTATATAGTGTTAGTATACACAGAGGGGCATGGGTGGCGGTCGTTCAGAAAAGGATGGCAAAACACCGAACGTAAATCCGCCAAGAGAGTTGACTAGTGTCATACAAAGGATCTGCACGTACCCAGATGGTGGACTGTAAGCTAGGGGTGGGAGGGGTGGGGTGGGGAGTTAAATGAAGCTGTGTTGGACATTAAGGCCGTGAGGGGAGAGTGTGCCCAACTGGAAGATGAGACGGTGTTCCAATGTCTTCCGATCCCGTTCGTGGGATGCGCATGATTTGATGGCTGTGACCTGTATGTCGGCTACGCCATGGTGGTCAGGACTGTTGAAATGCATGGATACTGGTTTCTGGGCGCCGCTGGTGATGTCAGAAAGGTGTTGTCGAAATCTGTCCCCAAGACGTAATCCTGTCTCACCGACATATCTCATGTCGCAACGTGTGCAGGTAATCGGATAGATGACGTTGCGACTGATGCATGAGAAACCCTCACGGATGTGGAAGGTCGTCTTAGGGAATGTCAGACTCTGGGTTTGAAGTACGTATGGACAGGTCTTGCAAACCGATCGAAGACACGCCACTGTGCCAGGAAGAGACTGGTGAGGTTGGGGTAGCCTGCTATGGACCAGCACATCTCTGAGGTTACGATCCCGATTATATGCCACCAGAGGAGCCTCTGAGAAGACATCACTAGTGGTCGAGTCCGCCCGGAGAATGGATAGATGTTTAAAAAGGATATTCTTGGCAGCAATATTGTGGGGATGATAAGTAAGTGAGAGGACAGGTCTATTGTTTCGTGGTTTTGGCCTGGAGGAGAGAGCCTCAGTGCGACTGATAGACTGGCAGCGGTGAAGAGCTGTAGATAGAACATTCTCAGGATAGCCACGAAGGCGAAAGAAATCAAGCATCTCGTGGGCTTTTTGATGGACGTCGTTGTTATCCTGACAAAGTCGTCGGAGACGTAACAGTTGGGAGAAAGGAATAGAACGTTTGCACGAGGGAGGGTGGGAGGAGGTATAGAGAAGGAATGAGTGCGAGTCAGTTGGTTTATAATAATCCGTCGTGCATAGACCAGCGGAACCTAAAGAGACTGTGAGGTCTAAGAAGTTGACGGCCGACGAAGAAATGGTGGAGGTAAGTTTGATGCTGGGATGGAAGTCTGAAAAAAAAGGCAATGAAGTTCTGTAGGTCAGGCAAGGGCATGTCCGAGACACCAAAGCAGTCATCAATGTACCTCCTGTAAAGCTCCGGGAGCCTACCGGTGTATTGACTCCATACCTGGTGCTCCAGATAGCCCATGAAGAGGCAGGCATAACTAGGACCCATCTTAGTACCCATGGCCACACCGCTGATCTGGTCGAAGTTGCAGAAAACGCTTGCAAGTAGATGTGCTGCGAACATTCTAGTCTCTACGGTCATATTCCCATTACCCCTACCTCGTTCAAATAAGAAGAGAAGTTATAATTAGGGCCCGTCCCAGCCTCAGATTAATAATCCCGTGACCAAATCCGCCACATTTCGGAATTTAATTTAAAGGGGATTGTTGTCCACAAGGGGTAATCTACATGTTGAGTGTCATATATGTGTGAGTATTATCTGTGTGTGTGTCATCTGTGTGTGGGTATCATCAACGTGTGGGTATCATCAACGTGTGGGTATCATCTATGTACGAGTGTCATTTATGTGTGATTGTCATCTATGTTTGAGTGTCATCTATGTGTGATTGTCATATATGAGTGAGTGTCATCTATGTGTGTTGTCATCTATATGTGAGTGTCATCTATGTGTGAGTGTCATCTATGTGTGGTTGTCATCTATGAGTGAGTGTCATCTATGTGTGTTGTCATCTATGTGTGATTGTCATCTATGTACGAGTGTCATCTATGTATGATTGTCATCTATGTTTGAGTGTCATCTATATGTGATTGTCATCTATGTGTGTTGTCATCTATGTGTGTTGTCATCTATGTGTGTTGTCATCTATGTGTGAGTTTCATCTATGTGTGAGTGTCATCTATGTGTGATCGCCATCTATGTGTGAGTGTCATCTATGTATGATCGCCATCTGTGCGTGCGTGTCATCTATGTGTGAGTGTCATCTGTGTGTGATCGCCATCTATGTGGGAGTGTCATCTATGTGTGATCGTCATCTATGTGTGATCGTCATCTATGTGTGAGTGTCATCTATGTTTGAGTTTCATCTGTGTGTGAGTGTCATCTATGTGTGAGTGTCATCTATGTGTGAGTGTCATCTATGTGTGATCGTCATCTATGTGTGAGTGTCATCTATGTGTGATCGTCATCTATGTGTGATCGTCATCTATGTGTGAGTGTCATCTATGTTTGAGTTTCATCTATGTGTGAGTGTCATCTATGTGTGAGTGTCATCTATGTGTGAGTGTCATATATGTGTGCTCGCCATCTATGTGGGAGTGTCATCTATGTGTGATCGTCATGTATGTGTGATCGTCATCTATGTGTGAGTGTCATCTATGTTTGAGTTTCATCTATGTGTGAGTGTCATCTATGTGTGAGTGTCATATATGTGTGCTCGCCATCTATGTGTGATCGCCATCTATGTGTGATCGTCATCCGTGTGTGATCGCCATCTATGTGTGAGTGTCATCTATGTGTGATCGCCATCTATGTGTGATCGTCATCTATGTGTGAGTGTCATCTATGTTTGAGTTTCATCTATGTGTGAGTGTCATCTATGTGTGAGTGTCATCTATGTGTGAGTGTCATATATGTGTGATCTCCATCTATGTGTGAGTGTCATCTATGTGTGATCGCCATCTATGTGTGATCGTCATCTATGTGTGAGTGTCATCTATGTGTGATCCCATCTATGTGTGGGTATCATATATGTTTGTGTGTCATCTGTGTGTGAGTGTCATCTATGTGTGATCACCATCTATGTGTGAGTGTCATCTATGTTAGAGTGTCATCTGTGTGTGATCGCCATCTATGTTTGAGCATCATCTATGTGAGGGTGTCATATATGTGTGATCGCCATCTATGTGTGAGTGTCATCTGTGTGTGATCGTCATCTATGTTTAAGCATCATCTATGTTTGAGTGTCATCTGTGTGTGATCACCATCTATGTTTGAGTGTCATCTATGTTTGAGTGTCATCTATGTGTGATCGCCATCTATGTGTGATCGCCATCTATGTGTGAGTGTCATCTATGTGTGAGTGTCATCTATGTGTGAGTGTCATCTATGTGAAAGTGTCATCTATGTTTGAGTGTCATCTGTGTGTGAGTGTCATCTATGTGTTATCGCCATCTATGTTTGGGTATCATTGTCACCGTCCTAGATACCTAGGGGAATGAAACCTGGGTTCATACAGGCAACAAACTCCGTTCTGATACTTATTTGATATCATTTATTTACAGTAAGCTGGCGAAGAATGGTTTTCGCAGCCAGCTACGTTCGAGTTGCACATCACAGGAGTTTATAACAAAGCAATCATAAAGCAATCATACATGGTCATTACAACAAACTCTATCATCTATCGATCTAGTGAGTAACACTCCTAAATACACCTGTGTTCAATCTAACACGTCCCCCTTAAGTTAAGCCCTGTTACTTGTTCGATGTCCAGTCGGCGTCTGCCCTCTAACGTGTCTCGATCGGACACGGGCTGTAACTCTCCTTGAGCTTCTCGTGGAACAGGTCCTGGCACGCGGTCAGCGTGTCCACGGAGCTGTAGGCGAACTGACCTATGCTTCTCGAAGGCTCTCGATTGTTCGAGCATTCGAGTGTGTCTCCCTTGTATTGGGGTTATGCCCCTTATCTAATTCCCTTCTATCTTTATGTTTCTACCGACTCCATGTGAGACTCTGACAGGGGTCCCCCTCCCCCGCTTCTATGGGTTAGTATATGGTAATTAGTTTGCACTAATTCTGTCATAGGATCACATGAAGTTGGTGTTTGGTAGTTTCGTGGATGGGAACCTTGCCATCTATATATTTGCACTATTAACTCATGTATTTCCCCGTACAACAATCCAGGGTGATTGCTGAAGTGCCTCTAACTCTTCCATATTCTTAAATATGCTTATCCGACCGAAGTACCCTGACGCTTCTAGTTGTATTTGCAACCGCGCCCTTCTCAAGTATCCATTTGATACCCAGATATTAAACTCTGTGTTTGAGAGGTTTAACAAGACAAATTGTCTTGGCTTATTTAAGAACACTTGCAATTCTTGTCCTGACTGTGTATTTTGATACACTTTTACTTCCGTATGTTTTATAGTGCTTAATATATATATATATATATATATATATATATATATATATATATATATATATATATATATATATGCACTTTTGTTTTCTCCCCTGTAACTACTAATGTTCCTGTTTGCTTGTTAGTGTGTTTACTGCTTTGTTACTTGCTCTAATAAAAATGTGTGTGATTTAATTGTTAGTGTTTAGTTTTATGAGTATGTCCTATCTAATGTCTGATGTGTGTGCTACCTGTGTGTATGTGGTGTGTAGTACATCTCTAAGTGTCACGAGCTGGAATATCCCTTGTCATGAATTACGTCTATTTGTGTACGCATGTACAGGGTATTCAAACAGTGATTCTTAGAGTGAATCTATTTTATCTAACACTAAACTTGTATACACAATTCTAGACAAGTGTTACATTTTACACTCAAAACGCAGACAAATTAAAATGAATACTTTTTGCGTACAATTTGTTCGCTCAGTATATCGCTCTCTCATTTAATTCATTCACTCTCTGATTTGCACACCTTTCATTCAATATAATAATTTGTTAAAATATACAAATTAAGGTGAGGTAATTGTTGTCGCCCTTAGAAAAAGGAAAATGGCGATATGCTATATTCAAAGCGCCAAGTACTATTTGTACTGGTGATAGGAAATGGTTTATAAGTTAAATTGCAACCATTATATTGAAAGGAAATTTTAACTATAATGAAAATGTTTGTGACATATTATGATAGAAAATGTAATTTACATGTTCACATATTTACTGTATACAACAAAGCACACATGTAATACATATTTAACTAATAACATTAAATAAATTAACTCCAACGACGATCCGTGTGTTGTCGTTCTTTCGTCCGTGTGCTGTTCCAATAATGTTTTACAGTTCGTATGTAACGTTTTGGTGTCACCTTCCTGTGTTATCTCTCATATGTCGTCATAGTCATAGTATATCGCTGCTTGTATGTGCGATGTTATGTTCCGTTAGTTTGCGAGTCAATTGAAATCACGCGTATACACAGTTATTAATATTCGCATGGTACCTTTCAGTTCTGTGATTGATGAAATAACTTCACAAATGTTAATATCCACAGTTCGGAATGTTTTTGATGTATTGCTAATTGCCACTGTGGCCCAATAGAGTTAACGGTTCTTAAAGTTTCATGTCTGTGATAGCTATAAGTAGAGTATTAAATCAGTTGTCGACACTTCTAAATTAAAGTTCTACAGTAAGTGTAGAGGTACACTTTTTTAATGCAACAGACTAAAATATCACAGCTTATCATATGGCCACTAATTAATGTAAATAGTGTTAATCTGCTGGTGCATTGGTTAGCCGTGATAATATGTCAGGTATTATATTATCCGTACCTTTAATGTGACGGATTTCAAAGTCGAAATCCTGAAGCAGAAGACACCATCTTGCTAATCGATGGTTCTTGGGGTTTCCTTCTTTAATCACCAGCAGTGGCGAATTATCCGTCAGAACAACGAAATGGGAAAATAAGAGGAACTTAGATAAACGAGTAACACAAAAAACCAAACTTAGTGCCTCCAATTCAGCTGTCGAATACTTGGTTTCCGCTGCTTTCAGTTTACGGCTGACATACAGGATCGGGTATCTCACGTGTTCGTATTCCTGCATCAGACATACTCCAATGGCGATCGCACTTGCATCTGTAGTTAATATAAATGGTAAATCTATGTTTGGTAATTTCAATATGGGTGGATTCGAAAAAATGGTTTTCAATTTGCAAATTGCATCCTCTAAACGGATACTCTTACAATTGCACATCCTATATAATTGTATAGGTATCGATGTAAAAATGAGTCTAAATAATGTAAGAGTGAAAATAAATTTACTATAGGCATATCTCAAAGTTATATGAAAAACCTTGCACCAACAGGAGTTAATGAACTGTAGCATGGTTTTTGCTCTTTCAATTTGGCGCAAAGTTGATTGATATATGAATGAGATGTTAAATATGATGGACAATTTGTTTGTTATCCGGATAGTGGTGAAAGATACATTTTGAAAGGTAGGTAATGTTGTTTGAAGTTGGGTTAACAGCAAATGTAGCAAGAGTGCCAGTAATTTGTCTTTGTTCATTCTACTGCTTGGTGAATGTGATTGTTTATTCTTGTTAATTACGATGTGTGTTTCACAGACCTTGTTGTATTTGTCTGTTAAAGTGGTAGATGGTGAGTTGACAATGGTAGTCTTTGTGCGGATGGATTTAGATCCGTATCGTTTGGTGTTTTTGTTCATGCGATAAAGCAGTTTGTTTGTATGCAAACGTTTCTGACTTTGATTTTGTGTGAAGTCAATTGTTTGTGTTTGTTTATTTACATACCGTTTGCTTGCATGAATGTTGCATGATGATGTTACTTCTGTATCTGCATAACTTTCTGCAGCTTTATGTGTTGTTTCTGTTTTAGTTTTATGTGTCCTTGATCGATGATAAATTTGCGATGAACACATATTATGACACTTGTTTGCTAATAATACTTCTTTGTCAATAGTAGTGTCCCTTGTATATTTTTGTATTCCTTGGTTATGTTTCTTGGAATTAATGTCGTAATTGTTTCTAGTTCTCAGAGAAACAAATTGTTTCGACTCATAAAGTTGGAACTTATGAGTTCTCTCAGGTGTTGGTTTGGTAACTGCGGTTTTGTCTTCACGAGAAACTGTAATGTGAAGTTGTCTTCATTGTCTGGTGTAGTAGTGTCGTTAAGAAGTACTGTCGTTGCTGTGCTTTTGTTATTGTTATTTGTCAGATAATATGATTTCGGTTGAGAGTATTTTAAAGAAGTCGAGTCGGTTTGTAATGACTCGTCAAGCTGTTTGTCATGGTTAAGCAGAGTTGTTGCTACGAGGATCGGCTGGCCGAGAGGCTAGAACGCCAGACTCTCATTCGGGAGGCCCGGGTTCGATCCCTCGGTAAGGTGTCGGATTTTTTTCTGTCGGGGGCAAAAAGAAAATCCTAACCTGCACAGTTCGCGGCGACTGCACTAGCCAGGCGGCCTTAATTCCTCAGGCTCAAAGACCCCTCTGCCATACACCGCAAGGTACTATATTGGCAGTAAATGACAGTTGCTATTGTGTCGTTGACTTCGTCATTTCCGTTATTACGAGAATCTGTCGTTAAAGTAGAATTGTCATCGTTGTTCTTGTGAATGTCGTTTTTGTTAGTACGGTTAGTGTCCCCTGTTGTCTCTGTGGAGTTGTTTATGTGGGTTATGTGCGTCATTTGTTTTGTCACTACATTGGTGTATTCTGTCTGTTGTTGCACATTTATAGGTTCACAATTTTGCGATTCGGTGGCATCCTCAATTCGAGGTTTTATGCTGATGTTGTCATTGAAAGATTCGACCGCCCCTGTGTTATGCACCTCTGTGAATTCGTTTCGAATTCCGTCATCGGTGGTCTCCCTTGTGCTTTTGGCAGTTTGAGACATGCAAATGTGTTCTTTCGTTCTGGAATCACTGTTTGCTTTCTGGATGTAGTTTTTCTGTTCCCATTCTCTGATTTCTTCTTCAGAGCAGGATCTTATATTAGGAAGATTTTCAAGAATAATATCAGCACAAGGCTTTTCCAATACTGCGCATAGCACTTGTCCTGATAGAAAAGGTGTCTGAATTTCGGCCAGTGCTAGGGGGTATCTTTCGATGGTGCCTGCGAATGTGCGACATGTCACGTAGTTGTGTGTGTAGTCTTTGTCATTAATTAATGTTCTTTTAATTCCACAAAGAGTCGCTCCGCTATCGCGAATGATTGTACATAGTTTGTTATTCACAAATCCTTTTACAAAATTTAACTTGCCTTTTGATGTTAAGGCTGCGTTGACTATTTCGTTGGATATAGGGATTGTGTAGCCACATTACAAAGTGGTATCCAACTGAAATGTTCTGCACGTATTACAGGTGTTGTTATTGATGGTGCTAATGATTTCTATCGCATTCCCTGACTCATTAGCCCTTTCACTCTGGATGTCACATTCATTCAGCTCTTCGATTTCTTCATCCGTAGATGTATCTATCAATGCAGCATTGGCCTGCTTCATCATCTTGCGACCGTCGCAAAGTCCTGAATAATGCCCGTAAGCTAGACAAAAGTAACATTTGACCGCTCTCTTGTACGCGTTTCTTTTGTTCTTTTGTTGTTCCACCATCATTTGAAGGTGATGTGGATAAGTTGGTGATTTATCACAAATGGCGTACTGTTCGTGGGTCAAATGGCAGTATTGACACAGGACTGGTTTTGTAAATTTAGAGCGTTGTTTGAACCTATTCTCATTTGGTTTTGAATATTTGGTGTTTGTGACAGCTGCTGTTTCACTCTGACTCATATTTAGTTGAAAAATATCACGGTTAGCTGTGAAATATGCACTACCTCTAGTTTCGATTTCTTGGATAGTCTTACAATCACTTTGTCTTAGAAATTTAGAGAAAGGAGTTGGTATGGTGTTCATGATTTTATCAATTATTATTAGGTCTTTTAGTTTATCATAGTTGTTATTTGTTTTCGCTGAGGTTATCCATTTTGTACAAATATCTTGGACTGTAGACACGTAGTCTATGAACGTTTGGTTGGGTGATGGCGCCAATTTTGAAAACTGCAACTGATAGCCTGCTGTATCTAGTGAAAAATGTTGTAGTATTCTTTGTTTTAAATAATCATAATCTTTCCTCATGTCTTGTGGAATTGTTTCTATCACTTTTAAGGGCTCTAATGCTAAATTTATCATCAAAATAAACGCCCAATCGACCTTTGAAACGTTATGGTATGACATCAAACACTCGAAGTTCTCTAAGTATGCACTTATTGAATCCCCGGAACAAAAAGGTTTGACTAAGCCTTTATATTTGTTGTATTTTTGTTCCTCTTCCTTACTCCTTAACTTGTTTACTGAAATTTCCAAGTTCGAATCAATTTCCATTTGGTTTAATTTTAATTGTGTCTCTAATTCTAACTTTTTATTCTCAGCGTCTAATTGAGCTTGTTTGCTAGCAGCTTCGATCTCTAACTTTTTATTTTCTGCTTGCATCTTTTTCTCTTCGGCTTCTATTTGTGTCTGTATCTTTTTCTCTTCTCTCTCTGCCTGCATCTTTTTCTCTTCTCTTTCCGCTGCCCTATCTTCTCGTGCTATGTTTTCTAAATGTGTCTTTTGTGCCCATTCTGAAAGTTTATCAGCGGTATACCGTAGTTTAATTCCTAACTCGATGCAATGTTCTAATGTTGACATCTTAGCTAATGTTAAATCTGTAGTAATTAAATCCCTTTGAAAATTTTTTAGGTGTACACAAATTGGCTTTATCCCTTAATTATTCACATTCACCCTTTCTATAGAATAAATTCAATGGTCATAAAATTTGCATGTATATGTCATAAATTGCAATACATAGAAAAAATGTTACATCAATGAAAAAAAAAATGGTGAGTATCGTTTAGAGATGCAATGAGCATGAAATGGGACTTATCTTATTTACTGGTTTCTTGGCTGTAGTGTTGTTTGGTTCCCCTATTTTCTCGCCACTGCTGGAGAACAGTTTACACACACACAATCTTTCGCGGAACAATCTGATGTTGGAATAAAAAAAAAACATTAGTAATTGTCACTGTAATTGTCCAGTCATGTCAATGTCAAATTTCATGAACATAATTTGTAAATACTTTTCTAGAGGGACTACAATAGCTGATTAATAGATGATACGATAGTAGCTGCAAAGTTCTAGACTTTGTTATGTACGAAAGTTGATATATTTTACTTGGCAAAACCAAGAGCTGTCGGGAAAGTGAAGCTTGTGCTTGCCAAATCCGGCTTGTCCCCCAAATAGCCTGTCACCGTCCTAGATACCTAGGGGAATGAAACCTGGGTTCATACAGACAACAAACTCCGTTCTGATACTTATTTGATATCATTTATTTACAGTATGCTGGCGAAGAATGGTTTTCGCAGCCAGCTACGTTCGAGTTGCACATCACAGGAGTTTATAACAAAGCAATCATAAAGCAATCATACATGGTCATTACAACAAACTCTATCATCTATCGATCTAGTGAGTAACACTCCTAAATACACTTGTGTTCAATCTAACACGTCCCCCTTAAGTTAAGCCCTGTAGCTTGTTCGATGTCCAGTCGGCGTCTGCCCTCTAACGTGTCTCGATCGGACACGGGCTGTAACTCTCCTTGAGCTTCTCGTGGAACAGGTCCTGGCACGCGGTCAGCGTGTCCACGGAGCTGTAGGCGAACTGACCTATGCTTCTCGAAGGCTCTCGATTGTTCGAGCATTCGAATGTGTCTCCCTTGTATTGGGGTTATGCCCCTTATCTAATTCCCTTCTATCTTTATGTTTCTACCGACTCCATGTGGGACTCTGACAATCATATATGTGTGAGTGTCATATATGTGTGGGTGTGGTCTACGTGTTGAGTGCGACCCAAATCCTCCGCTAAATGAGCTTCTCCAGACCTGCGTGGATGACCTGTCTGTTCGGCCTCAATGTTCACTCCATTCCAGAGAGCCATCACCACTTCTCATCTCATCTCATCTGGTTCCCCTTGTACCTTACCGTGTGGGGATGAAGTATAAACAGGGCGAGAGTGCCCGTTTATGGGCTTCATGTATCAAGATTACCATGGACTCTGCCATTCCCTGTGTCCATCGTTTATGTAGCCGGCCTCTTCTTCTGCTTCCATTTGGTCTATACATCATTGCTTCTTGTGGTATAATCCATTTGGGTCAGTCCGATCCTGCGGATTTGCTAGGTCAGTTGCAAGTTTAGGGCAGAAAAATCTGACCAAATCCGTCCCACCTGACGAGCCATCGCGGTCATGGTTTCCCGGTCTGCACCAATGGGAGGTAGGGTTGAGTTGTGTAGTCTGTGGGTCATCGGCAGGCTGCTAATTTTCACTGTTTATCTCTCCTCGGAGAGGCTGGCCGATCCTAACCCTGCTGGCCGCAGGGCCAGGCGCAGTCCACACCCTGTAGACCACATCAACCTAGTTATAATACAGTTGGCTGCCAAATGATAGCGGCTGCCGCTAGTCTATTTTTAAAAATTAAACTCCCGTAGCAGGAACCTTGTCTGGCTATGGCAAGCGTTAAGACCATCACATTTTCTAGGCCTGAGTGCAAGGGATAATAGATGACCAGTCTCGACCCCACCCCATTAGCGAACAACCCAAGCTAATATCAAACCCCCATCCTACCGTGCCCATAACATTGTCACAATAAAGTCCTAACCGTTACACCAAGACGCCCGCTAGCCCGTCTATCCACTGGTTCATTTCCTCGCACACATACATGATCTGGATAGAAAAACCATGATGCGAGTACAGACAGTAACCAGTAGCATCGGTAGTTTAAACAAGCACTCGACCCTGAGGCTGGAAAACTAACATGCCCAAAACATTGTGACTGTCTACGTCTAATTTCTCTAATCACTTTGCGGTTTTCATTTGTTTCTTGTAGGACTTGGCTATTGGTTTTTCTGTCTGTCCATGGTATTCTTTGCATTTTCCACAGAAACCATATTTCCATAGCCATCAGATGTTTTTTAGTCTATAAGAAGATCTATTACCCATGTTAAAGAAAAGAAGATTTGGCGTGACACGAGCATATTAAAATTTTTTAAGCGCTAACTAAAAGAACACCGTTTGGGAACCACTGATCTTAAAGAAAGAGTTAATTAAATTCATCTTAAGTTCACAAACACAAATGTCTGGGTCGCGGTGATCTGAGGAAAAGCCCCGCAGTGACAACAAAATAGGAAAAGTAATGGGACCCCATAGCTCGTCTTGATGCACATTGGTTATATGGTGCAAGGCACTGATTTTATTTACGAATCGACGCTTTATGAGTGATGTGATTGATATGACCCTGGCTACCTTTACTCCCCACGACATTTTCTGGTACGAGTTTTAGTCTGGAAAGACCTGACAGCCTACGCACATTTTTTAAAATGTTGCATATCCCTTACAGGACGTTGCAGACAACACCAACATTTTTCAGCTGCTGTTGATGTACTAAGCAAGTTATTTGCGTTCAGTAGTTTGCCATTGATTTCTGAACGACCGGCTCACATGCCCCCGTAAGTTATCAGCACGGCGCGATCCGCTGCCGAATCTCGCGCAGCTGTTTTCCTCCACGTGGATATACGGGATTACGAACAACGTCGTTAACTTTTTGGCCAGGGAGACGGTCCTGAATACATGAATTAGGACCAACCAAAATGACACTATCGGGATTCGAACACCAGAACAGCGTGATTCCTTGGATACTTTGTTAATATACTTATACTTGGAGCCACATCACGGCTGAACCACATCATAAATGAGCCACATCACGGCTGAACCACATCATAAATGAGCCACATCACGGCTGAGCTACATCGTGAATGATCCACATCATGAATGAGCCACATCATGAATTAGCAAAATCACGACTGATCACATCTCGACTGAGCCACATCTCGACTGAGCCACATCTCGACCGAGCCACATCACGGCTGAGCCACATCACGAATGAGCCATATCACGGCTGGGCCACATCATGAATTAGCCACATCACGACTGAGCCACATCACGACTGAGCCACATCATGAATGAGCCATATTATGAAGATTTTGTTAAGAATCGTCATGCAAAGTGTTAGGAAGAAAATGTTTAGGTTAGTTTAGTCGACGGATCAACATCACGGCACACGGATGTAACCCATAAGTGCTCCGTTCTACTCCTAACTCAAGCCTGAGTCCGGAGAATCTCAGCTCAGTGCACGAACTCCGTAGCACCGACGAGGCTCCTGAAATACTTTGGGTAGATTTTTAACTCGAAATTTTGCCCGGGCAGCGCCGTTAGGCTACTATTTTTCGATTTCCAACTGCCAAGGGATTCTTTACGTGCGCAACAATACACACGGGCGTCCGATATCACTACCCAGAGACCAGGAGACATTTTGTTACTAGAAGTCCACGTGAAAAAATCCCGGTCCTCACCGGGGCTTGAACCCGGGACCTCCAGCACTCGATGGGGACACAACACCTCGAGACCACTCAGCCCCCCCCCCCCTAGGAAGAACATACAGCCCGAAATAGGAGAAGAACAATATGGGTTTGTAGAAGGAAAGTGTACAGTAAATGTTATCTACATCCTGAGAATTTTATTCGAGCGTTAGATAGAGGTAAACAAAGGCCGGCATCTTTGCTTCATTGACTATTGACTACACAAAGGCTTTCAATAACGTAAGATATGTCGACAAGATAAAGATGCTTACAGATCTTCAAACTGATGGGAATTACCTTACACTTGTTCCTCCCCCCTCCCCCTCCTCCTCTCCCCCCCCCCCCCCAAAATATACTGGAAACAACAAGCTACCATTAAAATTGATAATGAAGTAAGTCAATATGAGCATTTTAAGAGAGGTGCTGCTTTCCATGATTTCAGTTGCGTTTGGACCTATTAAAGGCATAATCCTTGGGTGGGAGTAAATATAAGACGCCAGGGAAAATTTCATAACGCTGCAACCGATACGTTTCCAAAAAATTGAGCGTGAGCGAGCGAAAACTTGAGGCAGAAAGAACAGGGGAAGGCAGAGATATAAATATCTGGATGGCTTTCCACATGGCATAATCGAAACACAAACACTGAGGTGATTCACGACCTCATTGCGTGAAATAGCGAAACATGACCACCCACGCTTATATTATAGGCATGGCACATGAAGATGATAATGAAGCCAAGCGTATCCGGTATGCGGATGGTCTCATTTTGCTTCCGTGGTTTAAATAAGTGGGTCGTTTCCGCCATTGTCCTTTGGTGTACAGTGATGCATAAGGCGTTACACATTGCATATGACGTCAGTATATTATGCACTTTCTTGTGACCTCCCTTCTGTGTCTTTCTATCATTTGCCTTCTTGTGTACAACGTTCTACTTGTATTTCTTTCTATCCACTGTTCTCTTGTCTTCAACCTTCTATTTCTTTCTATCCTTGCACTCTTGTGTTCAACCTTCTATATCTTTCTATCCTTGTTCTCTTGGTTCAACCTTATATACCTTTCAATCCTTGCTCTCTTGTATTCAACCTTCTAGCCTTGGTCTCGTATGTTCAACCTGCTATATTCTTCTATCCTTTGCTCTCTTGTGTTCAACCTTCTATATCTTTCTATACGTGCTCTCTTGTGTTCAACCTTCTATATCTTTCTATCCTTGCTCTCTTGGGTTCTACCTTCTATATCTTTCTATCCTTGCTCTCTTGCGTTCAACCATCTATATCTTTCAATCCGTGCTCTCTTGTGTTCAACCTTCTATATCTTTCTATCCTTACTCTCTTGTGTTCAACCTTCTATATTCTTCTATCCTTGCTCTCTTGTGTTCAACCTTCTATATTCTTCTATCCTTGCTCTCTTGTGTTCAACCTTCTATTCTTGCTCTCTTGTGTTCAACCATCTATATCTTTCTATCCTTGCTCTCTTGTGTTCAACCTTCTATATCTTTCTATCCTTGCTCTCTTGTGTTCAACCATCTATATCTTTCAATCCGTGCTCTCTTGTGTTCAACCTTCTATATCTTTCTATCCTTGCTCTCTTGTGTTCAACCTTCTATATTCTTCTATCCTTGCTCTCTTGTGTTCAACCTTCTATATCTTTCTATCCTTGCTCTCTTGTGTTCAACCTTCTATATCTTTCTATCCTTTGCTCTCTTATGTTCAACCTTCTATATCTTTCTATCATTTGCTCTCTTGTGTTCAACCGTCTATATCTTTCTATCATTTGCTCTCTTGTGTTCAACCATCTATATTCTTCTATCCTTGCTCTCTTGTGTTCAACCTTCTAATCTTTGTATCATTTGCTCTCTTGTGTTCAACCTTCTATATTCTTCTATCTTTGCTCTCTTGTGTTCAACCTCCTACATCTTTCTATCCTTTGCTCTCTGATGTTCAACCTTCTATATCTTTCTATCCTTTGCTCTCTTATGTTCAACCTTCTATATCTTTCTATCCCGGCTACAATTCCTCCCTCAGTTCTGCGGGGTGGCTTGCAACTCTTGGAGTAGCCTTGGTGTAGAGACTGTTCTCTTGGTGTAGAGACTGTTCTCTTGGTGCAGGTTCTCTTGGTGTAGAGACTGTTCTCTTAGTGTAGAGACTGTCCTCTTGGTGTAGAGACTGTTCTCTTGGTGCAGGTTCTCTTGGTGTAGAGACTGTTCTCTTGGTGTAGAGACTGTCCTCTTGGTGTAGAGACTGTTCTCTTGGTGTAGAGACTGTTCTCTAGGTGTAGAGACTGTTCTCTTGGTGTAGAGACTGTTCTCTTGGTGTAGAGACTGTTCTCTTGGTGTGGAGACTGTTCTCCAAAAGCCGTACCAAAGTACTGTCCCCATTGTGAATGTGCGACAGCGCTCTCCTCCCCTTCTGCAAGTCCAGAAGCCAGCTGGGTGTGCTAGATCAGTATGGAACGTCACATCTAAGAACAGACCTATTACGAGTGGGTTTCAAAATAAAAATCTTAAAAGTGTGATGGAAATTATAATAACCAGGCCTCTGTCTTGTAACCTGTCAGCATTGTTGTTAAGGGTGTCAAGAGTTTTAAGCTCGTAAGATCACGGTGCAGATGAGCACGGCGACGTCATAAGAACAGTTTAAAGATGGCTGCCCCACTTTTGACATGCAGCAAAGAGCAGCAGGTTCTGTTATCCGTTTTTGAAAATCGGTGTTGGGTGAAACCTATAGACATTCATTGCGAATCAAGGTCCAATATGGTGATGCATGCCTATCAGACCAGCAAGTGTATGAGTGGAGTGGGAAGCTTCAAAACGGCGTGACTTCTGTGACGGACTGTTCACGACAGCGTCAGACACACCGAATAGTGACCCCATAGCCTTTTGTCTACAGGCATCAAAGCACTTTATCTAGGACTTGCATTGAACGCTGTGGGAACTACATCAAAATGATATATTTGTTCTGTACCTTTTTTCAGAATCATCATCCAGTGCCTTGCCGGCTGGCGTGGACGATCATGCTTCTCCACAAATTACGATCTCCGACGTCATGGGTCAATGATTGATTGATTGATTGATTGATCTAGGAACCGATATCACAGCATTCTGGGCATTCCAAAAAGCGCTCCGTCCCCATCCTCAGCAGCCAGCGAAGAGTTCCAACACCAATAGTACCAGTAGCAATCTGATTATATGACCGTCTCGCCTTTCCTCTAAGCGTCGAACGTCGGCCATACCCCCCCCCCCCCCATCACTCCTCGCTGCCTTATTCTTGCCAGACCATGGTTATCCATTTGCTCCTCCGAGGTGTACACGTGCTCCCACAAGGCTGCAACCACGTCCACCTTGTCCTGCATCAATACTCCACCAAGTTGCCATGGATCAATTCATGTGTTGACTCCCTTCCGTGCCATGACTCAAGACTGTCAAGAATCTTCTCACGCTGTCTTCCTCTATCTCTCTTTCCGCAAATTTTTCCAATTGTTCCAAAATGTTCCAGTTGTTGTTCTCTCATAGCGTGGCCACACGGGAGTCTCCATGGCTAAGTGGTCAAGCCATTTAACTCAGGCTCCGAAGCTTGTGGGTTCCATTCCGGGCCACGTCCTTCGGTTCACGAGTGAAATTTTTCGGAGACTCCTGTGAGTCGTCGCTAGAGCTACGGAGTTCGTGCTTTGTGCGACGCTTTCTGCGCTGCGGAAAGAGACCGGGCCATATGGGATAAAACCCGGTGCAATGAAGTCGACGCTGTCAACTTCTAAGCGACATTTTATTTAACATGGCCACATTTTCAGAATATATTCACTCAAGCACGCACACAAACACGTTAGTCTTCATTTGAATGCCCCACATAGAATGCAACCCTGCCATGATTCAACCCAACATACATGGGCTGGCTGGGATTTTGCCGAGGCACGTGATGTTTTCTTCTATTGCGCTCGCTTGCTTTGAACTCAAGCGTAGTGCATATCCGTGCTACAACTTCTAGTGTACTGGACTGATTTTTGCCGGAGGATTAGTTTTCCATATTACTAATGTCCCTCGCCATCAGGTGATCCCACTCCGACTTCTGAGGTACTAGTAATTTACATCCCAAGTCAAGGACGAGAAGTCAAAATTTGAGTCCAACTGACCGGCGTAAGGGTTGAACCCGCTACCTCGACATCATCACACCGGAAGTTTAGTAGCGAACTCTCTCATTCATTCGGCCATGTTGATCTCTGCTGGTACTGTTTCTCCACACGTAGATATTTCATTATCGTAAAACTCCACCCATTGCCCCAGGGGTCAAATTAACCGTGTCATGAGAGAAAGCAAATAAGAACAAGTCAGATTTCTTGAAAGCCAAATATTTAATGCAGATATATAAACACAAGGCGCGGCATCAGCGCAATAGATAGCCTGCTTACTTGCCAGGCCTTGGTCATATGTCCGAATCCCCACCGAAAATGGGATTTAAAACAAACAAGGCGCGGCATCAGCGCGGTAGATAGCCTGCTTACCTGCCAGGCCTCGGTCATATGTCCGAATCCCCACCGAAAATGGGATTTAAAAAAAAAAAAAAACCAGATTCAGTGACAAACAAAAAGTAGGCTTGGAACACACAAAAAATGAGTGACGGAAAATAGGAAGAAGGTTTATGTCACAGTTGTTACCTTTTTTTTTATTTGTTCGCATATCCTTTACATGACATCGCTCTCAACATCAGCATCTTTCAGCTGATTGTTGATTTATTTGCCAGATTACGCTCAGTAGTTTCCCATTGCTTTCTGAGCGACCGGCTCACATACCCGGTAAGTTACCGACGTAGAGAGAATCGCAACAGATTCTCGCGCACGTCACGTTACTAACGAGAGTATACGGGATTACGGAGAAAGTCGTGTAACCCCTAGACCAGGGAGACGATTAGAGGGGTTGCTTAGGGAACATTACTGTATTCATATTTTAATTCAGACATTTCGCAAGGACAACATTTCGGCGATATATAAGCCCATGGCAGATACGGGAAGTCGCTGAAGACGAAGGATCATCCCATGGCACTGAACTAGTTCAACGACCCGACCTCCTGGTCGGGTCAGGCTTAAATGTGTACCAGGAAATGGTATGGTCAGTAAAGGCGGCTGGTTTGATATTAAAAATATCACCCATTGAGTATCAGATGTTCTGTTAAAAACAGGACCGGCACCATATACCCTCTAAGCATTGAGGCGTGGGAAAAGGTACTACAGTTCATCTTTAATTATTTGTAAATGTAAAGATAGTCCCACAGCTGATACAGTCAGTTGGGTGTGAAGTGTTGACTGGCACTTTGCCGTCTTGACAGACGATAGTTTGTAAAATGGAGTTATATCTTTCCATAATACAAAGTTGGGATGAATTTAGAGACCATGTGTTGCCAATGCAGCATGATCCCTCTCTCGGCCTGTCTAGTTTACTCCAGAGGAAAGGCAACACCAATATGTCTGGAACGAGACAAGCTGCAGAAACTGCCAGATCAGCAAAGCAATATTCTAACTGTCCGCCTGTCGGAGCTTCCATCCTAGACCAGTTGCCGACCAAGGCTTAGAGTCTGGTCTGCCCTGCCATGATATTTAGTCTTTAGGCTGAATTTCCTCACACTAGGGTAAGGCTTGTACCCTCCCAATTGTACTCCTCCGCCTGAAGCCGTTGGCACAATGTGGGGTGTCGGTTCTGGTGAGCCCCACCCAACATTCGGCGCTAACAGAAAGCAGGTAGTGCCGTCGGTTGCTCAATCATATCTCACAAAAACCTGCCACAGTGAAGTGTTAGTTTGAAGTGTTAAACCGTCATATATTCTAGGCTAGGCAATATGAGATAATCTGACCAGTTCCTTTCCACGTCAATTATCGTTACAAAACAATTGAATGAAAATATTTTGGTACCCATTTTTAGGAAGTTGGTTTTCAGGTTTGGTACAAACCTACGTGTTTGTGTACCAAGGCGTTCTAGGGAAAAAATTGATCCTGTCTTTATTGAGGATTGAATCCCGGACCGCTGTCTTAGCAGGCAAGCGCGCTAACCACTGGCCTTGCGGTTGTAAACACAAACTTAGATATGCTTTAACTTATCCACACACGAAGTAATTCTGCTGATTTATAGACCAGCGTATAGTAAGCGTTACACGAGTAATGATCATTAGGTAATGTCATGTGCAATGATAGATACAACTAATAAGGGATGCATTTTAATACAAAGTTGATAGGATAATGTGAAATGATGAGTACAACCAAAATGGGATGCATTTTAATACAAAGTAGATAATATAGTCTGAGACTATGAATACGACCAATATTGGATGCATTTTAATACAACATAGATAATGTAAAATGAAAGAATGAATATGGCCAGTACGGAAATATTTTAATACGAAGTAGATAAAAATAATGGGAAATGATGAATAAGTGGTGCATGTCAATGCAATTTTGATCATATAATATGAAATGGTGAACACAGTGAA
This sequence comes from Cepaea hortensis, assembly GCA_963921405.1. Classification (NCBI taxonomy): domain Eukaryota; kingdom Metazoa; phylum Mollusca; class Gastropoda; order Stylommatophora; family Helicidae; genus Cepaea; species Cepaea hortensis. Next base: position 92,195,822 of record OY992876.1, on the reverse strand, counting down.
TAATAATACTACGTAAAGGAAGTCAAGGACACTTGTACACACATCGAAGCGCATTGGATATATGGTGCTAAATCCACATGTGTATAGACCAGTCGGCACTCAGCGGGCAATGGGATCAGTATTCCATCGTCCGCCGTTACCTCCAAGACAGTTCCGTGTACCTATTCTAAGCTGGGTCGAATTAGTAACCCAGGCCAATGTTAACCATTCGGACCATCCTGGATGCTGATTACACCCAAGACTATCGGGCCGATAGGCCAGGTCTAGCCACACATCACCGCGGCTCTGTCATCAGTTCAGCTCAGTATTTACGGGGAAACAAAATAAAAATTCGGCCTCGTTCAACCTGCTTCTGCAGCTCTCATCTTATCTCATCATGTTCCTCTTGTACCTTGCGGTTTCGAGGTGAAGTATAAAAAGCAGGAGAGTGCCCGTTTATGGGCTTCATATATCCCGTTCGCATGGAGTCTGTAATTCCCTCTGTCCATCGTTTAAGTGGTCGACCTCTTCCTCTGTTATAACTGAGGTCCATTTCTGTTGTTGTGATTTTTTAATATTCTTTCCCGTCTTTGTTCTCTTTTGAGTTAATCCTAAACAGGACGGCTCGTTCGTTGAATATTTGATATATTTAACTGATTCAGCGCCAAACAACAAGTAGGATTGGACCAAACCTGATACACAATCAAATGAACAAGTATTATAATGTACATTTCTATTCACCGAGCTTTAAGATTGCGGAAGATACCACGAAACAAACTAAATAACACGATGATCTTATTTTGGCGACATATCGTCCTGCTGTCCACAAATGGGCGGTCACATATGGCGATGTATTATCCTTCACTAAATCAGTTCAACATTGTTTTAAGCCAGCCGGCCCCGAAGTCATCATCATCATCAAGTGCCATGCCGGCTGGCGTAGGCGTTCGTGGCTCTCTACAAATCTCAGTCTTTGGTGTTCTGGATCACCTCTGCTGATGATATTCCTTCATGCCACCGTCTCAATCCACCCAGCATAATTTCTCTTGATCTACCTCTGCCTCTCTTCCCCATGATCTTTCCAGTTGTCACGATGTTCTCTAATGCCTCTCTTCTCACCACATGACCAAAGAAATATGTTTGTCTCTTTCTTATTGGTATATATAATATTCTACTTTCATTAGCCTGTTTCAGGCAAATTGCCTCCTTTAGTGCCAGTACTTTCGGATACCCATACTGGTTATGCCATGATGTCAAGTTGAATAGCAACATCTTGCTTAGTCTCCCCCTGCCTCTTTTGCCATTCAACTTTACTATTGTCACTATATATTCAAATTGTCTCCTTTTTATTTGATATAGAAATGTCGTTAACACCAGGATATCAAGCTGCCTTGCAAAATCTTTCTGTGTCTTCTTCTGTCTCTTTTCCCCTTCAACTTTACTATTGTCGCTATGTATTAATGTAGTCTCCTTTTTATTTCATTTAGAGATATTGTTTAGGCAGCGATGTTAAACAGTTTAGAAACATATTTCTGAATTTTCCCCTGCCCCTCTTCCCCTGCAACGTTACAATTGCCGCTATGTATCCAAACTGCAGTCAACCCCAGCATATATTGGCTGTTATTAATGTACTAGTCACTTGTACTTTATGTAGTTGCTATAGCTTTCTGAACGGCCAACGCTCCTACCATCGAAATCAACCCAAAGCGGTCTACTTCAAAATTCACCAGCCGTTGATGCGAACAGCCGACCCCGGTATGTCGGGGAAGTGTGACATTGCTTTCACTAAACCCTGGCCAACGAATCCCTAGAAGCCTTGGAGATGTTCTTTTATAGAAGAATGCTGACAATTAATTGGACAGCCAAAATGAGCAATCTGGATATTTTGCGGGAAGCTAAGTGGCAAAGACAACTTATCACACATATCAGAAAGAAGCAGTCATCATTTTTAGCCACGTTATGAGAAGACAAAAACTGGGACATGCTGTGACAACCGGAAAGATTTGAGAAAAGAGATAAAGGAAGACAGCGTACGAAGATTCTGATCAGTCTTGTGTCATGGCACAGATGGGAGTCAACACACGAATTGCTCCATGCTGTCGGAGATCGCAATTTTTAGAGAGGCATGATCGCTCACGCCAGCCGACAAGGCACTAATCCTTCTAAGTGTATAGAGTAGGCCGTGGATTATCGCAACCTTGGCAAATAATAAAGCATTATCAAGTATAATATATTATGCCATCATATTCATTATCAGCGGCACGCCTGTAGTTAGCTGCATGCAATTTTACAGGACGATGCAATTAACCCCATCAATTTTGGCTGTTGGTGATTTTCTTCTATTCAGCTTTACGTTCAATAGTTTGAGAATGCCTTTCTCAATGGTCAACGCTCATGTCGGGTGTTTGTAAAGTCTCACTACACTTTGTATGTAGAACATATATGAAAACATTCTTTCTTCCGTTGATAACACCATTTTGTTTGGAGTGCAAAGAATTATCCCAGCAGTTGACAGCCATTCGCTGCATATTGCTTCACGATGGACTGTGGAGCACCCTTTTTGATGACATCGTGTACTTCATTTTTTAAATTTATTCTACATACAAAGTGTAGTGAGACTTTACAAACACCCGGTACTATCAAAATCAAAGCAAAACATGACAGCAATTTAGCATTACTCTAAATTTCAGGATCATCATCATCATCATCATCATCATCATCACCATCATCATCATCAAGTGCACTGCCAGCTAACGTAGGCGTTCATACTTCTCCACAGATCTCGTTCTTTGTTGTTCTGGATCAACTCTGAGGATGATTTTCTTCCATGCCATTCGTCTCAAATTTAAGAGACCGAAAGGCCTCTTCACCCAAAAACCACATCTGCCATGACTTTTATAAATGCCACCACCACAACAACACATCAACATATTTCGTTTAGTTAAAAAAAAAAAAAAAAAAAAAAAAAAAAAATTACCTATTTCTAAATTCAAAGACAGAAAGAAAGTTAGTTACATATCCTTTACAAGACGTTGCAGTCAACCCCAGCATTTTTTGGCTGTTTGTGATTTGTTGGCAAGTTTACATTCAGTAGTTTGCCATTGCTTTTTGAACGACCGACACTCATACTTATGTATGAAAACCAGCGCAAGACGGTCTGCTGCCAAATCGCCCGCAGCTATGGTTTGAACCCCGTTTGCGGGATTTCGATTTGCGTTCGCAACCCCTTCGCCACAAAGCAGACAAGATAGAAAACAATACTTCTATTTTTTTTTTTTTTTTAGATTACCATTATTCTAAATTTCAGAGCAGCAAATGAATATATTCCTAAATTTGTGAGAAAAAAAATTGCAATATTACTAAATAAACACATGTATTATGTGGCGCTCTTAGAAATAGAAGAAAGAAGTAGAGACCAGAGGACGCAGCAGACAACATATTTCTTTCTTCAAGTTCTATCAGCGCTAAAACAATACATGTGTGTTTATTTATGAGCTGTCTTACTGGCCTCAATCAGTTATCAGTTAGCCTCAAATGGTTCTCTAATTACTATTTACAAAATCACTAAACGTCTTTACAGCAAACGTATAAATTTATATTTGATAATGAAACAATTATTTTTATTTGATAACGAAACAATATTTTATATTTGATAACGAAACAATATCTTATATTTGCTAACGAAACAATATTTCATATTTGATAACGAAACAAAGTATTAATTTTAAACTATTTGACTACACCCGGAACCATGCTATCCACATAAGGGCTTCATACCCACAATACCTTCTGCGCAGGTCAAAGGTAACTGTACCAGTTTGAGAATGGCGTCGCAGACTCCCTTCAATGGCGAAATGCATGCCGAAAATGGGATCAGTAGAACGTACAGCCAGGCAATGAAAAAGGCGATTGGCCATCCTAGGAAGATGAGGATCAGGAACCAAAGTATTGACCATAGAAGCCCTGGGCAGACTCCTCCTTGTCCGGATCCTTCGCCTGACCCCATGATTTACAGAGGTGTCTCGTTGAGGTAGGTGTTGGAGAGTTGGAGGTTCTCGGTTCGGCGGATGAAGGTCACCTGTGGAGATATAAGAAGATATTCAATTCAACTTTATTTTAAAAGGGTTACAAATTGGGCACGCAGGCCCATCTTACATTCGAGATATGAGTAAGTGGCACATTACAATCTTTGTACAACAGTCATCTTCAAATTAAAATCTTACTTGTGGCTGACTCAGTCACAGGGTTATTAATCTGAGCCAAGGATGGACCCTAATATAAATTCTCTTCTCGGGTTGAAAGAGGTAGGGGTAATGGTCTAATGGAGTGGAGAAGGTTAGGGGGATTTTGTAGGCTTATGAATGGTTGGACGAATGAATGAATGCATAGATGGGTGCTTGTTCGGTTGGTTGGATGGATGGATATTTGGATAGTTGGATCCATAGCAACATTGATGAACTGAGTGAAGAATGGATGGATGGATGGATTGATGGAAAGATGTTTTGACGAGTGGATATTGAATAAATGGATGAATGGGCGGATAGACTGATGATGGATTGAAGGAAGGATAGATGGATATGGATGGACTGACCAATGAAAGATTAGATTAACGGACAAGTGGATAGAGGAATGAATTGATAAATGGATTAATATATTGCGGAATGTATGAATGGATATACTGAGAGGTGGTATGTGGATGAATGGATGGGTGGGTAGAGGGGTGGATTAATTGATGGATGGAAGGTTAGGTGAATATATGGTTAGATCGATGAATTGAGTGATGGATGTGTGAGTTGACTGATAGATAGTTGGAGGGTGATTGGTGGGTGGGTCAATAGTTATGTGGATGGATACATTATTGGAAGGATGGATGAATGTATGGATGGATGGACTGATGAATGTGTGGTTGAATGAATGAATTGATAGATGGACGAGTGCATAGACGGATGGATCATTTGATGGATAGATGGCAGATTAAAAAATTAATGGCGGTTAGTTTACAGCGCGAACACAGACATAAACACAGTCAGACAGATAGACATGAGAAAGGCAGAGACAGACACACAGACAGACATGAGAAACACACTTGCAGACAGACAGATATGAGAGACGGATAGATAACAGACATGAGAGTCAGAGAAACAGATATGAGAGACAGACAGACAGATATGAGAGACAGACGGACAGAAAGATATGAGAGACAGACATATATGAGAGACAGACAGACACATATGAGAGGCAGACAGACATATATGAGAGACATATAAACAGATATGAGAGACAGACAGACATATATGAGAGACAGATAGACGGATATGAGAGACATATGGATAGAAAGATATGAGAGACAGACACACAGACAGACACGAGAAACAAGACAGACAAACATGAGAAACACAGTCATATATGAGAAACAGACAGACAGACAGACAGACAGACAGACAGACAGACAGACAGACAGACAGACAGACATGAGAAACACACACAAGACAGACAGACATATACGAGAGAGAGAGAGAGAGAGGCAGAGAGAGAGAGAGAGAGACAAACAGGCGAACATGAGAGGAAGACAGATATGAGATACAGACAGACATATATGAGAGACAGACATACAGATATGAGAGACAGTCGGACAGAAAGATATGAGAGATAGATAGACAGACATGAGAAACACACAGACATACAAACAGACATGAGAAACACACACGAGACAGACAGTCACACGCACGCACACACAAATAGAGACAGACATGAGAAACACAAAAGACAGACAGACAGACAGACATACAGACAGACAGAGAGACAGATCAAGAGAGAGACGTAAACAAGATGGTTGAACTCAATAACGGATAAGAAGGGAGGTCGTGGTACATAAGTATCTACGTTTACAAGCATGCATTTTGTGAGTATCTGTGTGGGCTCGACTAAGTACTCTTGATTGCATCGTCGTCAATTAGTGAAAATGTAGGCTTTCACATATACTAGCTACACCATAATGAAGTGAAGTGGCCTGCTTTCCTGCCCTGAAATTCCCCATCAAATTCTAGAAAGAAAAAAAAGGAAACAGCTAGGGATTTGAACCCGTCTAGTGTTTTGGCAATGCATAAATCACCCCCACCCTCCCAACTAGGCATATTAATGCACTAACCAGTTTGCAATAGTCATGAAGTAACGTCTACAGGTTACATAAGAGGGGGGATTCAAAATAAAACTTTAAATGCCTTCTTTTTGCGTGAATATTTTCTGAAGAAAAAAAAAAGTAAAGGACAAATGTATCATTTTTTGATGTAGTCACCACTGCGTTCAACGCAAGTCCTCCAGTGCCGATAAAGTGCTTGGGTTCCTGTTTAAATATAATTCCCTTGATCGCGTGTGTTATCACTCATGCACCACATGCCGTACCTCTTCATCGGACCGAAAAGTCTGTCACAGAAGTCACGCCGTTTTGAAACTTCCTACTCCACTCATACTGGGCTGAAAGGCATGCATCACCATGCTGGACCTTCATTCGCCGATGAATTTCTATAGGTGTCGCCCCTTCACTAAAAAACAAAAACGGTTACCAGAACACTGTTCATCTTTGGCGGAGGTCAAAAGTGGGGCGGCCATCTTTAGCTTGTCCTTATGACATCACCGTTTTCGTCTGCATCGCGATGTCACGTGCTTAACACTCTTGGCATCCTTAAGAACAATATTGACAGGTTACAAGACAACGGCGAGGTTATTGTAATTTCTATACACTTTGCAGGTTGTTATTTGAAACCCCCTGGTACATTACAAACACTAGTAACTTTGAGCACTTACTTTTGTATATCTCTGACAAGATAAAACTTCGCATATACTAGGTCACACTGTTGGGAGGTAGGCTGAATAGTGTCTTTATTCCTCAACTTTCTTTCCTAGAGAAATATCAAATACATTGTCATCAAGGCTAAATAATTTCAGCAATAACTACAAATATTAGTTAGTTAGTTGCATACCCTTTATATCCTGATTTGGAACCAGTTTTGTTGTGTGGCAGTGAATCTTGGAATGTAAATGAACACATTAAGAAGAAATTAGAAGCAACAGAGATGTGATTCCTGAGACGAATGTTGAGAATTCCTTGGACTGCCAGAGTAACTAACTACGACTGCCTGAAACAGGCTAATGAAACTAGAACATTATATACAACAATAAGGAAGAGACAAACAGCTTTCTTTAGTCATGTGATGAGAAGAGAGGCATTGGAGAACATCGTGACAACTGGACAGATCGAGGGGAGGAGAGGCAGAGGCAGACCAAGAGAAATGTTGTTGGATGGATTGAGATGGTGGCACGGAGGAATACCATCAGCAGAGTTGATCCAGAACACCAAAGACCGAGATCTGTGGAGAGCCATGAACGCCTACTCCAGCTGTCAAGGCACTTGGTGATGATAATAATATTCTTCACAGGACGTCGCAGTCAACCCCAACATTTTTGCGTGTGGCTATTTGTGATTTCTTGGCAAGTTTACGCTTAGTAGTTTGACATTGCTTTCTGAACAGCCGGTATTTATACTTTGAATACAAACCAGCGCAAGGCGGCCTGCTTCCAAATCTCCCCCTAGTTGTGTTTCTAACGTGGTATGCGGGATTCAGATTTGCGTTCGTAACAATTTGCTAATGATACAAGGCTAAATATTGTCAGAAATATCAAATACTCTTTCTAAAAGGATTGATGATTTCAGAAACATCAATTATAGATTCAAGTTGAATGTACACAGCCAAAGGAGGTCAGCACGGCCGAATGGATAAGAACCACTGAGGTAAGGTGTTCAACATCTAAATCGGTCAGTTGGATTAAAATGTTGACTTCTCGTCCTTAACTCGGGGATGTAAAAGACAAGTACCTCAGAGTGGGTGCGCCCGTTGACGAAAGACACCGGTAATGAGGGAAAGAAACAAATCACGCTACTGCACTAAAAATAGTAGCACGTGTATAGACTATAGACTACAGGGAGTCTCCGTGGCGAAGTGGACAAGTCGTTTGCCTCGCACTCCGAAGGTTATGGATTCGATTCCGATTCTACGTCTTTCGGTTCACGAGTGTATTTTTATCGGAGTTTCCTGGGAGTCGTCGCCGGAGCTACGGAGTGCTTTGTGCGATGCTTTCCACAGGTCGCGCTGCGTAAAGAGACCGCGCCATATGGGATAAAGTCCGGGGCAATGAAGTCGATCCTCTCGACGTTTAAGACTTTTTTTTAAGTATAGACAACAATTGAGTTCAAAGCGAGCGAAGGGGGGAAACAAACTTAGATATTTAATAAATTAAAGATAGGAGACATGGATGAATGTAATTGTGGAAATGATAAAACAACAGATACACATTTACTGCAGTGTCCAACATACACAGAACAGAGACAAGTGGTTTGGCCTACACACGCTCTATTTGAGGACAGGCTCTGGAGTTGCCAGCAATGTCTACTTGACTGCTGGTTTCTTTACATTTCTACGTCTGAATTTCCACGATGACGAAGAAGAAGAAGAAGAAGAAGAAGAAGAAGAAGAAGAAGAAGAAGAAGAAGAAGAAGAAGAAGAAGCAGCAGCAGCTACAGTAGTAGTAGTAGTAGTAGTAGTAGTAGTAGTAGTAGTAGTAGTAGTAGTAGTAGTAGTAGTAGTAGTAGTAGTAGTAGTAGTAGTAGTAGTGGCAGTAGTAGTAGTAGAAGAAGAAGTAAAAAGAAGAGATTAAACTCTACGCTCACCTACGACGTCCCTGTTCGTCACTCATGACACCCAAAGCGCCACAGCACACAGGTTGAAAACCACTGCCACAAACAACAGAGGAAACATAGCTCTCCCCGTCAGTCTATGAAACTATAATTACAACCCTATCACAACTGAGAAGTATATAACAGTCATTTAAATGCCTGAAGACCGAGTCACTCTATCTATTCTATGACCTACCTTCTTATATTAAAGTCAACACAGTTCCCGCCGTCAGAGATAGAAGTGGAGTTAGTCATAGTTTGAATTCCTTAAACGCCCACATAGGGCACTCCCAACTCCCCCCTACTAGGGCTGACTTCAGGTTGTAGATAGCCGGACACCGTATCTAGGCGACGTCTGTAAATATTTTGAAATCCGAGTAGCGTTATCAATAAACTTCCACATTGTGGAAACACGCTGTGGACCGTCTTAATTCTGATATCAATTGTTAGGGGGCCTTTGGGGCTACAGGGACAGCACATAAACAAATTCATAAGTATTGATTCGCTTTCATAGAAGTAGAAGATTGATGTGGAGATTAGAGGACACACCAGACAACAAAAAGGCTTATGATAGTGTCCATAGGAATAGTCAATGGAATGCTATGCAGGAATTTGGAATACCAAGGAAGTTAATCAACATGACCAGACTATGCATGGAAGATACTTATAATATAGTAACATATAAAGGCAGGAAATCAGACCCTTTCTAAATAACATCTGGCTTGAAACAGGGTGATGCACTATCGCCGCTACTCTTCAATCTGGCTCTAGAGAAAGTTGTAAGGAAGGTAAAGGAGGAATGTGATATTGGAGTAACATCCAAGCTGCTTGGTTATGCAGATGATATAGATATTATAGGGCAAAGTGAACAAAAGACATTGGAAATATTGACTCACTTAAAGGAAAAAGCCCAACAGATGGGGCTGGTTATCAACCAAGATAAGACAGAATATACGGTAATTTCAAGAGACGGAATGGCTAAAAACTCTGGCCACATACAAATAGATAATATGACCATTAAAATAACGGAAACATACAAATACCTGGGTACAATCTTCAACTGGTCCAACATCATAAGGGAAGAAATACAAACTAGAATCAACTCTGGAAATAAGGTATACTATGCACTACAACATCTTCTAAAATCAAATGCGCTATCTCGTAACACCAAAATCACAATATACAAAACACTGATCAGACCAGTTGTGCTGTATGGCTCTGAAACCTGGAGTACAACGAAAGGAGACGAAGCCTTGTTACAAACCTTTGAGAACAAAATTTTAAGACGCATCTTTGGACCCATTAGGGATACACATAGTGGAGAGTGGAAAAGAAGTAACAAAGACATTTATGATCTGTTTAAGTCCCCGCTAATCACTGGTATCATGAAGGCTAATAGACTACAATGGCTGGGGCATATAGAAAGAATGGAAGATAATAGGGAAACAAAACTCGCTTACACTCAGGAAATAAATGACCGTAGACCCCGAGGTAGACCAAGAAGACGGTGGAGAGATAATACATATACAGACCTACAAGCACTTGGAATCAACGACTGGCAAGAGAAGGTCCACCAGAGAGACGAATGGAGACGGACTGTATCTGCAGCAAAGAACCTCAATGGGTCGGAACGCTGAAGAAGAAGAAGAGATCATGAGTCCTGCCAGCTGGCGTAGGCGTTCATGTCTCTCCACAGATCTCGGTCTTTGGTGTTCTGGATCAACTCTGCTGATGATATTCCTCCATGCCACCGTCTCAATCCATCCAGCATAATTTCTCTTGGTCTGCATCTGCCTCTGCCTCTCTTCCCATTGATCTTTCCAGCTATCACGATGTTCTCCATAGGCCCTCTTCTCATAATATGGCCAAAGAAAGATGTTTGTCTCTTCCTTATTGTTGTATATAATGTTCTAGTTTCATTAGCCTCTTTTAGGCAATCGTCGTTAGTTACCCTGGCAGTCCATGGAATTCGCAACATTCGTCTCAGGAACCACATCTATGTTGCTGCAAGTTCTTCCTAATTTGTTCATTTACATTCCAAGATTCACTGTCATCCAGCAAACCAGACTCTATTTATCACTTCAGCACTCTCGTTCGTTTACATTCAATGATAGTGACTTATTACATAAGATACTTTTCATTTTCTGATACGCAGCTTTTGCTTGCCCTATTCTGCTCTTAATCTTTGTTGTGTACCTTCCACCGGATGTTATAATTGCCCTAGATATTGAAATATATCTACCTGGTTAAGCATTTTCTCTTCTATTGTTATCCCATAGTTTGGTATCACATTGTTACTTTGAATTAACCATTGTTTCTGTTTTCTTGATATTCAAAGAGTCCTTTCTTTGCACTCATTGTTACTACAATGTCCAACAATTGTTGTAGATGTTTTGCATACCATTTGCCAACAGAGTACAACAAGTGACGTAAGGAAATAATGGAAGAGTTTGGGAATTGTGGGGCAAAGTTTGAGCCAACCGGGGCCCTACACAGACCTTCTGGGGCCCAAAGTTCTTACATGATTTTGGTAGCAAAGTTCTGCAAGGACATGTCACTGGATAATGATATTGAAGAACTGAGCCGCCGTGGCGCGGTGGTAGCGAGCTTGTCTGCCAAGACAAGGAGCTGGGTTGAATTCCAAGCAGAACAAAGGGGTTGGTGGGGGGGGGGGGGGTATTCTTTCGGACCAGTAAATCTCTGAAGTCGACAGCTTCATAAAAATTTACACCAGACAATTATCAGAATTTAAGCTCTTGCTTAATTTATTTTATAGTTAATCTTGTTAGTCAGGTTCTAACCAAACCCGACACCCCACACTGCGACAGCTGCTTCGAGTGATGTAAGCGCTGAGCCCCTTCAGTGCACCGGAAGTTTAAACACGAGCGTATGAAGCCCCGTAGCCACTTAGTCTATATTCAGCTAAAAGCACAATTCATTTATTCACTTCATATGACTTCATACCACTCAGAAGAGGGAGCTTGACGAGATGCAGCGAGATATGCCCAAAATTCATCTTTTCCGTTTGCCCTTAACCTTTCCGCGGGGGATTAATTTTGGGAGGGTGTCAGGGCGCGTCACGTTCCCACACCAGGGACCTTGTCCACGTTTCGTCATTGACAGAAGTGGTGGCTATGACCTGCATGTGTATGCACTGTGTCTACATCATTTGGAAGCTTGGCGACAACAATATACATATACACACGCCGTGCTGCATGTTAAACAGGCAGGCAGGCAGAAAGACAGGCAGGATGACAGGCAGGCAGGCCGGCAGAAAGACAGCCAGGAGGACAGGCAGGCAGACAGAAAGACAGGCAGGATGACAAGCAGGCAGGCAGGTAGGTAGAAAGACAGGAGGGATGACAGGCAGGCAGGCAGGAGGACAGGCAGGCAGGCAGGCAGAAAGACAGGCAGGAGAACAGGCAGGCAGGCAGGCAGAAAGACAGGCAGGCATGCAGGCAGGCATGCAGGCAGGCAGACTGGCGGACGGATGTATGGACAGACGGACGGGCGTACGGAAGAACGGAAGGACAGACAGACAGACATACAGGCGGGCAGACAGACAGATAGACAGATGTACGAAGGGATGGACGGAAGGACAAACAGACAGACGGATGGACGGAAGGACAGACAGACATACAGACAGTCAGGCAGACATGCAGATACTCAGACAGACAGACAGGACGAAAGGAAAGACATGGACAGGCAGGCAGACAGACATACAGACAAAAAGATAGACAGATAGACAGCGGGCAGACAGGCAGACATACAGATAAACAGACAGACAGACAGACAGACAGACAGACAGACAGACAGACAGACAGATCTATATCAATGGCTAACAAACAAACAAACAAACAAACATGAAACACTAAGCTGAAAATCTGGAAATAAAAATCACAAGAAATACGGTCAGCATGGCCAAATGGATAAGAGCGGTCGTTCGTAAACATCCGATGTGCTGATGCCGAGGTAGCGGGTTCATCTCCTACACCGATCAGTTGGAATAAAATGTTGACTTCTCGTCCTTGACTTCAGGACGTAAAATTACAAGTACCTGTGAAGTCACAGACTGGGTTGGCCTGATGGCGAGGGACACAGGTAATAGAGAAAGATAGTCCACACGCAAACATCAACCCACAGCACCAGAAGTAGTATCACGTGTATGGACTACGCTTGAGTTCAAAGCCAGCCAACATTCTTCAATCTCAATTATACAGCACAAATATTCACACACTCATGTCTTAGACTCAGAAGGTCGTCGGTTCTATCCCTGCAAAGGATTGGATATTTTTGCAAGAACTGTTGGCGTCTAATGATATCTGTCCTTTCGTTCTTCCTTCTAGGATAAGGGCGAGAAACTGAATGTCCAGTGTGGAAGTTGTGAACGTTAAAAATCCCACCACAGTTGGAAATCGCAAAGAGAAGGCCGTAAGGCATCCTTCCTGGCAAAATTTTTAAGAAAAATAAATCCTACACAAGGATAGATTGAATCCTTTATCTTGGGTGGAATGTATCTAAAGAAAGTAAACCTGACACAGATGTGTGCCGAAGTCAGACCTGTGAGGTGTGTAACTTGGTGTGACGAACTTCCATGGAACGAAGAAGAAGTGGAAGGCAAAGAACACAAAGAATTAAATGGTTAGGACATTTCGCTAGAGTGAACGAGATTAACTAGCGGCTAGAGCGTTCTACATGAGAAAATGGGGATACAAGGCGAGAGGACGAGCCAGGAAGAGTTGGCTAGATGGAGTAAACGAGACATTGACAAAATCAAATATGTCGTTAGCTCACGCAACAAAACAAGCCAAACACAGTCAAGTATATATTTACCTCCTGGCTACTGAGCTTCACGTCAAACAGTGCGACAAAAGAAACAGACACGCCTAACAATGGTATCTACTACCTGCAGATAGGACCACAAACAGAAACTAACAATCAAATATGCTCAACTTACTTTTGTCAGCGTAGTTTCTTAACTGTGTAAAATAACATCTAACAGATGATTATGACAGTGTGTAGCTCCACACAATCTACGTTGTGTGTGGGTAGCAGCTTTGTAGGAAGTATAATTGATGAACACGCCCACACAGATAGAGCAGATTACCTACTCCACCGCTCGTTTCCTGTACAGTAGAATGTCCCGTCAACACCCAGTGCTGAAGTGCAGGTTTCTGTGGCCGACACATCTGTAGGTAAAAGACGAACCGTGAAACTTAACCCACGTATTCAGGTCAGAGGCAGGAAGTATTGTGTCACGCTGCAGTCATCATCAAGCGCCGTGCCGTCTGGCGTGGGTTATCATGCATCTCCACAGCTTCTGATCTCCGATAGCATGGAAATCGCTGAAATCAGTTGGGGAATCCTTTGAGGCCACTAATACAATTAATAAGTAAACACACATAGTATTGTTTGGCGCTCACTGAAGAGAGAAGAAGGAAGCAGTAGGTCATGCGTCCAAATACACTTGTTCCTGCAACGAGGCGCCGTCGTCATTTAAAGGTGACAGGTTCGAATCCCTGTCGGTAAATATATCTTTCAAATGTTATGTTGTCTAGTGCGCCCTCTAGTCTCTAATTCCTTCTTCTCTTTTCTATGAGCGCCTAACAATACTATGTGTGTTTACTTATGAACTGTATGATTTCGTAGCATGAGCAGTCTCTGTCGTGGAGTCATTCAGCCGCTGGGATCGCACTCCGAAGGTTATGGGTTCGATTCCGGGCTAAGTCGTTGGTTCACGAGTGCGGTTTTCTTGGAGACTCCAGCGATCATCGCTGGAGATACGGAGTGCTTTGTGTTATGCTTTCGGCAGGCCGCCCTGCGGAAAGAGACCGAACTATATGGGTTAAAACCCCGTTGCAATGAAGACGACCCGCTTGCTTTTTAAACCCATTTTCTTTTCCTGTGGTGAAACTTTTGTTTTGGCCATGACAAAGGACTGTTCGAGTCTTCTCTTGCTGTTTTCATCTTTCTTTCTTTCCCTAAATCTTTCCTGTTGTCACAACATGCTCCAGTTTTTGTGTCTTCTTCTTAAAACTTAGTTGCATTTTGTTTTAGGATGATGCAGTCAATCCCAGCATCCATTGGTTATTTGTAGTTTACTAGGCAAATATACGTCCAGCTGTTTGCCATTGAGGGAAGCCTGGCCGCATGGTTTAAGACGCTCGCACTTAAACTTCTAGTTTGCTGCTAGTCGAGTAGCGGGTTCATTCCAAACATCGGCAAGTTCGACATAAACGTTGACTTCTCGCTCGGAAAGCAATGGCAAACTACTGAACGTACAATTTTCTAGAAAATTAACCTGGGTTTGCTCGCGACGTCCTGCAAAGGACACGAAACCTATTTTATTTAGTTCGTTATTGTTTTCTAAACTGCCGCCGCCTCAAACCACAGCAATCAACGCAAAGCTATATGCTTTCAAATCGCCCGCGGCTAATTTCTAACCCTCGACTAGGTGTGTCGAGTGATTGTGAAACTGCGTGTCACTAACCCTCTAATCCATAGACGCCGACTTTTCCTCACGATATGGCCAAACATAACCATCGCCTAATTGTGATGGTTGTTGTAATATGTCTTTTTTTCTAAGCCTATTTCAAAACAGTTAGAGTACTCATCTAACCCTTTATTATGTTGCATATCCCTTACAGGACGTTGCAGTCAGCACCAGCATTTTTCAACTGCTGTTGATGTACTGGACAAATTTAAGTTCAGTAGTTTGCCATTGCTTTCTGAACGACCGGCTCACATACCCCCATAAATTATCAGCGCGGCGCGATCTGCTACCGAATCTCCCGCAGCTGTTTTCCCCACGTGGATATACGGGATTACGAACAACATCGTTAACCTCTTGGCCAGGGATCTGGGTCTTACGTCCACAGAAATTGCAGCATTAGCCACATCTCTGCGGTCAGAGCCTATTTTTGCTTTATTTTAAAAACTAATTGTCAGTGATTTGTAGCCATATGAACTTGTTTCATGTTAGTTAGTTAGCTAGTTAGTCCGTTAATTAGTTAGTCAGTTAGTTAGTCAGTTAGTTAGTCAGTCAGTTAGTTAATTAGTTCGTTAGTCAGTCAGTCAGTCAGTTATTTAGCTATTTGGGTAGTTAGTTAGTCGGTTAGTTAGTCAGTTAGATAGCTAGATAGTTAGTTAGTCGGTATGTTAGTTAATTAGTTAGTCGGTTAGTTAGTCGACTAGTTAGTTAGTCGGTTAGTTAGTCAGTTATTTAGTTAGGTAGGCAGTTAGTCAGTTATTTAGTCAGTTATTCAGTTAGTTAGTTAGTCGGTTAGTTAGTTAGTTAGTTAGTTAGTCAGTTATTTAGTCAATTAGTCAGTCAGTTAGTTAATTAATCAGTTAGTTAATTAAATAGTTAGTTAGTTAATTAGTTAGTTAGTTATTTAGTTAGTTTATTAGTTAGTTAGTTAGTTAGTTAGTCGTGGTTCCAACTTCACGCAAAGGTTCGCCCCATTATGCTCCGTTCCTGTGCCAAGTCAGTATCACACTAAATGTTCCTCACTGCCCCATGTGAAAAGTGGAACAGACAGGAGTCTCGACAAACCTACAGCCCGCACAGGTATACTATGCATAATGCCGCCGCCAGAATGTTTTATGCAACACACAAGATTGCTTTATCTCTCTCCTCCAGTGGCAAGGACTTATTATTCCATAAGACTTTTTCCACTTTACAAAATGCATTTTTTGCTTGTCCTGTTCTGGTCTTTACCTTAGTTATAAATCTCCCGCTGATGTGGCCAATGTTGTTGATTGTTATGCAAGTTGTTTTTCATTTGAGCAATTCGTTATTTGTTCGTGGAATACAGTATACGACACGATGTTTCTTTGTTATCTTTATGATGATCTTTGCTTTGTTAATTTTATAATGACCTTTGCTTTGTTAGCTTCATGATGCCTTTTCCTTTGTTAACTTTATGATGAACTTTGCTGTGTTAACTCTATAATAACCTTTGCTTTGTTAACTTTATGATGACGTTAATTTGTTAGCTTTATGATGACATTTTCTTTGTTAACTTTATGATGGCTAGAAAGCAGAGGTCTCGAGATTGCCGAGCTCAGCGTATTATGGCCTGTCGACTTCACAGGCATTCATGAAGACTGATTAACTGGCTTGCCCACCCACATTGGTATGTGTTCCACTACTCGATTTGCTATTATATGGTTGTCAGTCGCAACAAATACTAACATAGTTGCGTATTTTACACATGCTGAGGTGTTACTTTGTGGCTAGAAATATTAGCGACTGATAGAAATACACAACACACCCAAGGTGCGTTGTTAAAGTGTCGTAACAAACAGTTGGGGATCGGCAGAGGCTCTGGACGAATTTCACGATTGAGAGGGAAGACTAGGAGAACTTTCAATCAGATAGCAGTTGGAACAATTAGCTTATGACCCTTAGCTGGCTGTTGAACGAGGGAAAGTAGCGCGTGTGGGAATGTCCTGAGTGCAGTGATGTCGTTTCTTGCCTCAACTCATCTCAACAAACAATATGAAAAGAGAGAGTTGTGGTATATCTTAATCAGGCTCGGTTGTTGTTTTATGGCAACAAATAACAGATAAATAACACATCCCTGAAACAAGTTAAAGAATTCAAATATCTCGGAAGTATAATCACAGAAGATGGCAGAATAGACAGAGAAATCGAAATCAGATGTCAAAAAGTAAGGGTGGTTATATATCAACTATCACCCATACTGAAACATCCAAATATACCTATGTCAGCAAAACGACAGATAATAAACAGCATATTTACACCAACCCTATGCTACCAGTGTCAAACATGGACACAGTCCAAATCACACTTTCGCAAAATCAACACCTGTGAGATGAGATGCTAGAGAAGAGCTGCCAGTTTAACTATCCGAGATCGAGTAAGAAATGTTGTTAAGATCAAATGGTTTGGCCTTCTCGTTAGAATGCAGTACCATCCAGCACTGGCACTACATCAAAGAGCATCTGCTACGAGAGCAAGTTGACCCCAGAGAAGAAAATGGATTGACGACATCAAAGACATTCTACGATTGCCTCGCTGGCTTTATCGAGAACAGATCACGATCGGATAACGCAGAGGATGCCTCACGTTAAAAGTGCCGCGCAGAGAACCCGCACTACATGCAGCCGGGAAGAAGAAGGCAGAGGCGGAGAAGGCCGCTGCGACTGCTGAGCCCATTTCTATACACAGCAGTCTAACTCCTGCACCAGCTGAAGCCGTTCCCGTCGCCGAAGAGACCACACCAGAAGCCAGTAGCAGCCGTTCAACAGCACCAAGGTGATACAGCCCAGTTTACCAAAGACCTCCACACAGGAGGAATCAACAACAACGGATGACTTCACCGGCAAAATACTGCTAAAACAGACACGCGTTGGAAAAGCCAAACTATCGGCGCTACCAACAGATAAGATACGCAGTCTGTTGGAAAACGAGATGAGAAGAAACAGCATCTGCCAGCTGCGCAAGATACCTGATGGAGTAGTGGTCTCCATCAACAAAAACCCAATTACCACAGCACTTATGCAGAAGATTGCACAAGAAGAGAAAGCCGTCATCAAGTTTCACCACGGCATCTTATTGGAAGCCACCCGACCCATCTCACCAACGATCAGATCAGGGAGATGTTGACGAGGGAGAACAAGAAACTCAAGATCACCAGTGCTGAAAGGATCATCGGCAAGAACAACACCGACCCCCTGCCCCACAGTCGTCATCGTAACATTGGAGGACCGAGTGATCCCTTAAGTCATAAGATGGGACAAACAAGACCAGGTTTCAGAGCACTACATACCGAGAGTGCTGCAGTGCTCTAAGTGCCAGAAATTTTGGCACACCCGTGCCACCTGCAAAAGTGAGGTGGAGGTATGTAGATACTGCTCGGGACCCCATCCATACAGCCAATGCCAACTAAAGGACCTGAGATCACAGTTCAAAAGCATGGAGGAAGAAAAGGACAAGACACAAGAAACACAGATAATGGCCGTTCAGCGCATCCTGGACGAACTAAAGTAAGTTCAGCGGAAGATTGAGCAAGATGTCTCTCGAATGGCTGCTTTAAAGACTGAGAGAGGCGAAAACAAACATTGAGATCTGCTGTACAATCTACAGAACTAAAAATGTTTTGTTGGGTGTACACAATAACAAGGTCATATGGTAAAACTCATAATTTTCCCTCCGTTGATTATGAGTTATGGATTTGTATACGGCGGCAAACATTTATGAACACACTATAGACCGAGTTGTTGTTTTCTCGCAATAATTCCCAAGGAAAGGCAGACTTGCGTAACAAACGAAATGTGAGTTGGTAAACAACTGAAGTAATACATTCCCGCGTCCTTTTAGACGCGTTAGTTGAGTTGTGTCGGCCTTGTGTGATTGACAGTTGGAGATGTGTACACGGGAAGTGTGTAGTTGTGTTGAGTGGAGATGTTTACATCGGAAGTGTTGGGTAGGGATGTATACACAGGAAGTGTGTAGTTCTGTTGGATGGATATGTGTACACAGGAAGTGTGTAGTTGTGCTGGGTGGAGATGTGTGCATGAGAAGTGTTGGGTAGAGATGTATACACGGGAAATGTGTAGTTGTGCTGGATGGAGATGTGTACACGGGAAATGTGTTGTTGCGTTGGGTGGGGATGTGTACATGGGAAGTGTTGAGTGGAGATGCATTCATTGGAAGTGTGTGGTTGTGTTTGGGTGGAGATGTGTACATGGGAAGTGTTGGGTGGAGATGTGTACATGGGAAGGGTTGGGTGGAGATGTGTACATGGGAAGTGTTGGTAGAGATGTGTACATGGGAAGTGTTGGGTGGAGATGTGTACATAGGAAGGGTTGGGTGGAGATGTGTACATGGGAAGTGTTGGTAGAGATGTGTACATGGGAAGTGTTGGGTGGAGATGTGTACATAGGAAGGGTTGGGTGGAGATGTGTACATGGGAAGTGTTGGTAGAGATGTGTACATGGGAAGTGTTGGGTGGAGATACATGCACTGGAAGTGTTTAGTTGTGTTGGATGGAGATGTGTACACGGGAAGTGTGTAGTCGTGTTGGGTGGAGATGTGCGGACATAAAGTGTCTAGTTATGTTGGGTGGATATACGCTGACAGGAAGTGTATAGCTGTGTTGGGTCCCGGGTTCAACACCGGTGAGGACTGAGATTTTTTTTTCACGTGAACTTCTAGTTAGTAACAAAATTTCCCTTGGTCTCTGGGCAGTGAGATCGGGCGCCCAAGTGTATTGTTGCGCACGTACAAAATCCTACGGAGTTCGTGCGCTGAGCTGACACCTCCAGACTCAGGTTTGAGTTAGGAGTAGAACGGAGCACTTATGGGTTACACCCGTGTGCCGTGATGTTGATCCATCGACTAAACTAAACTAAACTAAACTAGCACGAACAGGAAGTGTGTAGTTGTGTGGGTTGGCATACTCAGGCAGGAAGTGTGTAGCCGTGTTGGGTGGAGATGTGCAGACAGGAAGTGTGTAGTGTTGTATTTGCTTTGTGCTGTGTCAGCGGAGTTCCCGCCCAACGGAAAACTAACTATAGGCGACTACAAAGAAAAGTATCACACAAACCTACTGTCACCTGTCGTGATTGTGTCTTTTCACTCAGCTTATTTGTGATTGTTGATCATTTACCAGGTGAATCTAGACCACGATCATGTCTACATATTAAAAACAAATACTGAGGGAATGTGCAATCAACCTCAAGCCTAGATTGATATTCTTGCCAAGTTTACTTTCAGTAGTTTGCCATTGCTTTCTGAAAAAGGACGCCAGTGTTGAAATCTAATTGACCTTATAGAGAACGATCCCCTATCAGCGCACCGGCAGTTTAAGCGCATTAACCGCCTTGACTACGCAACTATTAATAACAACATGTCAAAATACACTTTCTCATCTTGGAATTCTGTTTTTATGTTCAGCATGCTGTTGTTGTTAAACAGATTTCTATGGTCATGTGATGAGAAGTAAGGCATTGGAGAATATCGTGACAACTGGAAAGATCAAGGGGAAGAGAGACTGAGGCTGACCAAGAAAATGATGCTGGATGGACAAAGACAGTGGCATGGAGGAATACCATCAACAGAGTTGATCCAAGAAACCAAAGACCGAGATCTGCATAGAGACACGAACGCCTATGCCAGCTGGCAAAGCACCTGATGATGATGCCATTGTTACTCACATTCCCAGATGCACCTCGGGAGGCGATCGAGTGTACACATTAAAGCAAAACTCACCCATAAGGGAAAGCAATTGCATAAGCACATCCTACCAGCTCCCTCGCGAGTACAAACATTCTCGACACAAAAATTCACCAAGAACCGATTTGGCCTCGTTCCCACACAGCTACTAAAAATAGTCTTCACGTGATCTAGGCTGGCGTGTTTACTGTTGTACCTGTGCTATCTGCTTGGGTGGCATATTTCATCATCTTCATCGTGTGCCGTGCCGATGGGTGGCGGCGGCGGATTTATTTCGCAATTTATGGTTTGGAGAGAATGGTGCTGCAGGGAGTGACCAGAGGATCTGGGCCGACATTCAGGACTCCAAAGAAAGGCCAGGCGGACGTATAATCAGACAGCTACTGATACCATAAGTATTGAGACTCTTCACTGACTGTTGCAGATACGGACGGAGCACGCATGGGAATGTCCCCAGTGCTATGCGTCATGTGAGGATAATAAGCGGTAGAAACAAAAGACATCGAGGTTTCCGACCTGTCACACCTATTACACAATGGAAGAGCCAGTTGCCATTGGTATCCAAACAATAACACAAGGCACAATTTAGACGGGAAATTAATAACTGCCAGTTCCCGCCACCGACCTTTTCATGAAACTAGATAAATAAACTACGGAAAGCAGCGGGGATCAGATTGTGGGTATTCTTTACAGGCAGCGCAAGCTTAGTGCAGTGATTGATTGTCTACAAGACAGCAATACAATGGGGCTTTTGTAAGAGTATGTAGATAATATAAAGGCTTAATAGACTTATAGGCTTGACATTTCTCATTGAAGAGAGATTGTGGAGTAAATATGTACATGGAGAGATTACCCAATTTTGTTTTGCAGACCTAATATCTGTTTATATGTCTGTCTGTGTGCCTGTCTGCCTACTGTCGATCTACCTACCTACCTACCTACCTACCTACCTACCTACCTACCTACCTACCTACCTAACTTTCCACCTACAGGCCAACTCATGTACTTACTGCCCTACCAACACAGAGCAGAGAATGCTTTTCACACTATACCAGCACTTGATCCTCTCAGTAATTGATTATGGATTAGGTCTGCTCACTGTCTCAGAGAGTCAGCTGGTGAAGTTAGAGCGCATACAGAACGAAGCTATGCGGGTCATTCTAGGATGCACTAGAGACACCCCAGTGGTGTGTATGCGTTACATCCTTGGTCTGCCGAGTGTTGCTGGTAGGCTCAAGGTGATGCAGGCGAAGGCATACCTCAGAGTAGCTGCAGACACAGACCACCCACTGCATGAGGCGCTGGACGCAGTTAAGGGTCAGCGACTGATAAGAGGGAAATCATGGATGGCTCAGGCAGAGAATACGATCAGACAGGTGTGCCCCTTGGAGAACATTAGGCGAGGAGAGGAGTGGGTCAGAGTGCCAGCGGAGCAGTCAGAATTGTGCAGAGTTATAATCACATTAAGCCGGGAGTGCAGGGAGTGACCAGCAGGGGCCACGGAAGTGAAAATCCAGCAACTAATTCAGGACAATGCTCACTCGGGTGATGTGATTATCTACACAGATGATTCGGTGTCAAGAGGTGAGAAAAGTGGCTGGGGGTTCATAGCCAAAGCCAATGGTCGACGTTTGGGACAGGAGAGCCTGGCATATGATACCACAACATCCAGCTTAAGAATGGAGGTTGAGGGGTCACTGCGGCTCTCCGCTGGATGGATAATACGACACACACACACATCGTGATTGTAACTAACTCAGAAAGCATGCTGACGAGAGTGAGGACGGGCAGGCTTCGTGCGGATTGGCTTGCTTCGCTTCGGAGGTCACGGGTGACAAGTATCGCCTGGATCTTTTCTCCGGGGCATGCCGGTGTGCTGGGAAATGAACAGGCGGACAGATTGGCTGGCTCTGCAGAACTTGGTGGAGTATTGATACATGACAAGGCAGACGCGGTTGCGGCCTTGTGGGAGCACGTGCACACCTCGGAGGAGCAAATGGATTACCATGGTCTGGCAAGAATGAGACAGCGAGGAGTGACGAGGGGATCTGGCCGACGCTCAACGCTCAGAGGAAAGGCGAGACGGACATATAATCAGATTGCTACTGGTACTATTAGTGTTGGAACTCTTCGCTGGCTGCTGAGGATGGGGACGGAGCGCTTATAGGAATGCCCCGAATGCTGTGATGTCGATTCCTAAATCAATCAATCAATCAATCAATCTGCCCTACCAAACCAATGTACTTACCTACCAACCTACAAATCTGCACAATACTTACCTACCTACCTATCTAACTACATGCCAATATATCTACCTACCTACCTTCCTACTTACCTACCCACCTGTCTACCTACCTACATAACTACCTACGTGCCAACCTACCTACGTATCAATGTACTTACCAACTAACCTGCATACATAACTACCTATCTACCCTACCTACCTACCTACCTACCTACCTACCTACCTACCTACCTACCTACATGCCTACCTAATCTCCTAACTTCCAACCTGCATACCCATCTATAAGGGGCGTTCATTTGAAATCCGTTCGTACCGCACTGCGCGTAATTGCGTACGTTGGACATGATCTTGTCATAGTCATGTGATAAATACTTACCAGTAAATAAAAGAGCACGTGCTTATCTTCCCATGATGCATAGTTTCTGTTTCTGACCGTTGAGAAAATGGCCAGGTTGATCCAAAATCTGTCCAAAGAAGCTCAAAGAGCGGTGATTCCTTTTCTTTCATTTGAAGGATGTCGACCAGAGGACATTCATCGAAGAATGCAGGCAGCGTACGGTAACAAATGTGTGTCGAAGACAACAGTGACAGACTGGGCATGAATGTTTCGGAAAGGACGTTAGTTCACAACAGATCTTCGACGGCCGGTAAACACTTGGTTCAGTGAGCAACCACAATCTTTTATTTTTGCGGACGGCATTCGCCGCCTACCTAAGCAGTGGGATGCTTTGCCCTAATGCCTACGGCGACTTCTTCTGACCCACCCAATGTGCATAATTCATGCAAAATAAATGCTTTGTTTAATTCTACCACACCTGTTAATGTTTCTTTCATGCTTTTATAACAAAGCCATTGGAACGGATTTCAAATGAACGTCCCTAATACCTACCTACCTACCCATATACCAACCTATCTAAGTAGTTATCTACCTACCAACCAATTATACAACCTACCTACCTACAGATGTGCGGTCTGTCTGTCTTCTGTCTATATGTGTGTCTGATTGTTTGTCTGATTCACACACTCAATCACGCAATCACGCAATCACACACACACACACACACACACACACACACACACACACACACACACACACACACACACACACACACCTCTACCAACAACAAAGCATCAGCGAATGAATAAATTACTTACTGAATAAATTAATATTTAAAGAAATCCCCAGCCGGTCGCATGTAAGTGTACAAGACGCTTCAGTCGACCCAAAAATGTATTGCCTATTTGTGATTTACTGAGCACTTTGACGTTCAGTAGTTTGCCATCGCCTTCAGAACGGCCAACGCTCATACAACAACAACAAGAACAAACAGAAAAGGGCTCTGTTCACAGACTTTACAATATATAGGGCGTATGGTTCTAACCGCATTCATTTAAAGTCCAACCCGCACTCGATGAGTGAAGCTAATAAATCAACTATGACCTCTTACTACTATTTCTATAAATAAAGAACCATAACTGAGAAATGTATGCCATCTCCATCAACACGCGAAGTGGTTCATTCCCTTTAATTAAAGAATTGAAGGGATCACATCATTTCCATGTTCTCTCAAATCGGGTGCTAAAAGCGTTTCGTGCGAAATCTGCCCCAAATGAATCGCTTCTCAGTCTGGTATTCAGACCTTTCAAAATGGGCTTTATTTAAGAGGGATCTGATCGGCCTCTTGGCCTATTCAGCTCTTATAAAAACGCAGGAAAGTGGGAAACGAAATCTCAGAGCAGGCCGTGAGTTGTCTGTATCGTGTTCCCTGGGGCATGTGTGGGTGTGAGTAATATCGTGAGTGATTGACAGCTTTATGACCTCCCGCTAGACGGACACGTCTGGGGTTTTAATACATTTGGGAGCGGGTGTTTACGGCGACAAAAATACAGCAGGGTCGGGTGTAGTGTGTGGGTGGGTGAGAGCGTTGATGTGTGTGTGTGTGTGTGTGTGTGTGGGTGGGTGTAGTGG
This sequence comes from Cepaea hortensis, assembly GCA_963921405.1. Classification (NCBI taxonomy): domain Eukaryota; kingdom Metazoa; phylum Mollusca; class Gastropoda; order Stylommatophora; family Helicidae; genus Cepaea; species Cepaea hortensis. The sequence goes on along the minus strand of OY992876.1, from coordinate 92,170,693 downwards.
GTGGGTGGATGTATGTAGTAGGTGTGTGTGTGTGTATGTGTGTGTGTGGGTGGGTGTATGTGTGAGTAGGTGGGTGGGTGGGTGGGTGGGTGTGTAGGTTAAAATTAAAATTAAATGTCATTTAAAGGAAGATGCGATCCAGCCCCAACCCAAGATTGATTTCTTGGGCACTCTAACATTCAATAGTTTGCCATTGCTTGTCTCCGTGGCAAAGAGCTTACGGATGCGATTCGTGAGCCCGCTTACCCGCGTTATAAACACAGCGGGGATCGATGTGGCAGCAGACCAACACGCTGGGTTTCAACGTGTTGGAATGGGAGCCGGTCATTCAGAAAGCAATGGCAAACTACTGAATGTAAAACTTGTCAAGACATCAACAACTGCAGTGATGTTCTGTAAAAAGGATATGACAAAAAAAGTCTGCTAGTGCTTTCTGAACGAGGAGTCTATGTTGAATTCCAGCTGACTGGTGTAGGAAGTGATACTGATATCCCGTCGACAGCGCACCGGAAGTTTTCTAGCTAGAGCGCTCAATCATTTCTGCCACTCGACAGCCGGGGTGTGTGGGTGTGTGGGTGTGTGTATGGGTGGGTGTGTATGTGGGGGTATGTGTGAGTGGGTGTGTGTGGGTGTGTGGGTGTGTGTGGGTGGGTGTATGTGTGTGTGGGTGTGTAGGTGGGTGGGTGGGTGTGTAGGTGAGAAGGTGGGTGTGTAGTTGAGTGGATGCGTGGGTGGGTGTATGGGTGTGTGTGTGTGGATAGGTGGGTGTGAGTGGGTGTATTTAGATGGGTGTGTTTAAGTGGGTGTGTTTAGGTGGTTGGGTGTGTTTGAAGCTGGATGGGTGGATGTGTGTGTGGGTGGGTGTATGTGTGGTTGGGTGAGTATGTGGGTGGGTGGTTAGGTGAGTACTTGGGTTGGTGTATGGATGGGTTAGTGAATTTGTGTGGGTGGCTGTGTTGATGTGTACGTGAGTGGGTGTGTGTAGGTGGGTAGGTGTGTGGGTGGTTGGGTTAGTGGGTGGGTAGTTGGGTGAGTACGTGGGTGGGTGTATGGATGGGTGTGTGTACGGGTGTGTGGGTGTGTGGCTGGGTGGGTGTTTGGATGGTTGAGTGAGTGTGTAGGTGTGTGGATGTGTGTGTGGGTGGGTGTGTGGATGGGTGTGTGGATGGGTGTGTGTGTGGGTGGGTGAGTGTTTGGGTGTGTGGGTAAGTGTGGGTGTGTTGATGGGTGGGTACGTGGGTGGGTGTGTCTGTGGGTGTGTGTGGGTGTGTGGACGGGTGGGTTCGTGGGTGGGTGAGTGTGTGGGTGTGTGTGTGGATGTGTTGATGGGTGGGAACTTTGGTGGGTGAGTTGTGGATGTGTGTGGGGGTGTGTGGATGGGTGGGTACGTGGGTGGGTGAGTGTTTGGGTGTGTGGATGAGTGTGTATGTGTGGGTGTGTGTGGTGTGTTTGAGTGTGTGGATGGGTGTGCACCTGGGTGGGTGAGTATGTTTGTATGTGAGTGTGTGGATGGGTGGGTACGTGGGTGGTTGAGTGTGTAGGTGTGTGGGTATGTGTATGGGTGTGTGTGTGTGTGGATGGGTGGGTACATGGGTGGGTACATGGGTGGGTGAGTGTATGGGTGTGTGGATGAGTGGGTACGTGGGTGGGTGAGTGTGTGGGTGTGTGTGGGTGTGTGGGTGGGTATGTATGGGTGTGTGGATGGGTGGGTACTTATGTGCTTGAGTGTCTGGGTGTGTGCGTGAGTGTGTGGGTGTGTGGGTGAGTTTGTGGATGTGTGTGGCTGTTTGTATTGGTGGGTAAGTGGGTGGGTGAGTGTATGTGTGTTTTGATGGGTGGGTACGTGGGCGGGTGAGTGTGTGGGTGTGTCGTTTTCTGAGTGATTGTGTGTGTGTGGGTGTGTGTGAGTGTGTGTGTGTATGGGTGTGTGTGGGTGTGTGGATGGGTGGTTACGTGGGTTGGTGAGCGTGTCGGTGTGTGTGTGTGGATGTGTTGATGGATAGGTATGTGGGTGGGTGAGTGTGTGTGTGTGTGTAGGTATGTAGGTATGTGGGTGTGTGTGGGTGTGTAGGTGTGTAGTTACGTGGGTGTGTGTGGGTGTGTATGTGTGTGGGTGGGTGGGTATGTGGGTGGGTGGGTATGTGGGTTGGTGAGTGTGTGGGTGTGTGTGGGTGTGTATGGGTGTGTGGATGGGTGGGTACTTGTCTGACTGGTTTATTGATTCAAGTAAAAGGCAATACTTCAGCATGGTCAAA
>OY992876.1:92138438-92165938 GCA_963921405.1 Cepaea hortensis | reverse complement strand
GTGGCCAAACCATCCTGATATTTACTTCTATGTCTTCCCCTTTTATCTTTCCCCCAATCTTGCCAGTTGTCACCAAGTTCTCCAATTTATTTCTTCTCATCCATCCATCCATCATGTGTCATGCCGATAAGCGTGGGCGGTCATGGTTTGTTATCTCACTCGATCACCAGAGTCGTGGATCAGCTCCGTGTTCCTGTCTCGACCATGCCACGTGGCCAAGCCATCCAGGTATTTACTTCTCGATCTTCCTCATGGTCTCTTCCCTTCGATCTTGCCAGTCGTCACCAAGTTCTCAAAGTTATATCTTGTTGTAACATGCCCAAAAAATTTTGAATATCTACGTCTAATGTCTCTAATCAGTTTAGGATATTTCATTTGTTTCTTGAAGGACTTGTTCATTGGTTTTTCTGTCTGTCCATGATATTCTTTGCATTCTCCACAGAAACATAGGGTACATGTTGTGTTCTCAGGATGTCCTTGGCCCTGCTGTGAGAAAAATCTATTGCCAATCATGTATTACTATCTCCACAGCCATTAGATGGTTTCAGCTTGTCTGTTTTCACCTCGTCTGTTTTCAGCTTGTCTGCTTTCAGCCTGTCGTTTTTCTATTTGTCTTCACTAGCAGTTGTTCAAAGTGGCTTCGTTGTCCGTCAGCAGTGATTCAGATACAGGCCTTGTCATGCCAACAGATGGGCTCACTATGTATGTCCCACATGATCATTGTCAACTAGACGCCATTTCGAAATTACATTTGTCCAGAGGCAGTTTCTTGCCATGGGTCAGTGATGTGGTATCATCATATTTTGTAGGCCTGTATGCACGGATGAATAGGTGGTCAACGTTACCCTCACTTAGCAGGCGACCAGCCCTGGCGTGGAACCCTGACCCGAATGTTCTCTACATATTGTCAGCGCAGTTCCCGATCAGCTTCGCTAACACATGAGCCTCATTAGGCAATACTCGCTGAGAATCAGATTCTACGATTGATCTTGATTTCGCGTTAGCTCGCTTTGGACTCGGGTGTAGTCAGCACATGGGCTACTACTGCTTCTACTAGTGAGTGCACTGGACTGCTTTTGTTACAGTCTTCGCTCGGTGGCGAACGGGTTACGAATGCAACTCGTAATCCCGCATATCATGCTTTAAACACAGCTGCGGGCGATTTGGAAACACCGCCTTGCATTGGTTTTCCATACACAGGTATGAGTGCCGGTCGTTCAGACAGCAATGGCAAACTACTGAACGTAAACTTGCCAAGAAGTAACGAACAGCCAAACATGCTGGGGTTAACTGTCACGTCAGTAGTGCATTAAGTAGCGGAGACTCTTTAGTTTTGGATCCCCCCTCTCCCCCCACCCCATCTGTGGGTAATGTGGGTAATACGGGTAATGCGGCGACCGAGAACTGCAACGAAGTCGGGTAGGTCGGGAAGTTAAAAATAGTTTTTTTTTTTGGTGGGTGTCTGGAAGTTGTGGACATTATTTTTTGCGAAGTGTGAGAAAAATCTCGGGCGGGTGACTAGAAGTTATAAATGTGTTTTTGAAGTTTGGGGAAAATCTGTGAGCAGGTGGTTCATAACAGAAGGGGGAGTGTATCAGTGGTGGAAATGAAAGTAACCGGGTTGTAAAATATGTGAGAGGAGCGAATATTTAAGTGCATTGGCGGTGTAAATTAGTAGGAATAGTAGTGGAAGAGAGTGATAGTAGTAATAATGGGTATAGTGAAAGTAGTGATCTGTAAAGGGTCGTATTCACTATCATCTGAAAACCTTGAAAAAGTAAACATGGTTGGTTGTAGCTGGTATGGCTTGTCATTAGTTGCTCAAAGTGAGTGATAAAGTGGTGATCAAGAGGTGGTCAAATAGTGGTCAAGTAGTGGTCAAGTGGTCGCGTGAGGAAATTGTCACGGAAAGTACTATAGTGACATGGTGATGGGTAAAGTGATCGCTGACGCGGTCAACTAGTGGTCAAGTGGTCTAATGCCCACTTAAATTGTCGGGGAGAGTATGTGTAGTGATCTTGTGATGATCAAGAGGTAGTCAAGTAGTGGTCAAGTAGTGGTCAAGTGGTGGTTAAGTGGTGGTCAAGTTGTAGAGCTGAGGTGAAGAACCAGAATCAGCAGGAGTTGTGCTACTGCTGTTAACACTGTCATGCTCATCATCATCTTCAAAACATTTCTCATCTTCTGAACACAATGTGAGTCTACCAATTAAACGTGTCATTGTGCATGATGAGTTGAAGGTTTCATGGTCAGTTTCAAATTTAGAATTACAAGGTGATACTGTGGAAAAATCCAATTTATTTCTCTGATCGCACACCCATACCATGGTTTGGGAATGAAACCTTTGCTCTGTGTCATATTCAGTGTTAGCGGAGTCAGTAATTTCTTTCGTTGGCCAGGGTTGTAATCCATGATTTCGTTTTTCTCTTTGACGTTTCTTTGGCTTTTTGGAAGAAGAACGTCCTTTTTTGACAATTTTTCTAGGTGCTGACAAAATGTATGTCGGATTTAAAATGGGTTGTAAGACAGACTGGGATGTAGTCTCATCCACTGTGAGTTTGCATTCCATGAATAACTTACAATTTTGTGTGTTTGGACTGCTGTAATGGCTTTCACGCCAGCAACAATTGTCAACTGAGAGGCGGAGAGGATGACTCCTGGGCCTCGTGTTTTGTGTACCTTCTGTTTACACCGTATTGTGAAACATATTGTCCAGCCGGATGACAACTTTCATCACCAAACAGGTCTCTCAGTGGGTAAATTGTGATAGCCAGTGAGCAAGCTGTCAGGGTAATTCGACACGTGCGATATGGTAGTAGTAGTATTAGTAGTTGTAGCAGGAGTAGTATTAGAATGCGTTGTTTGCTGTATTAACTATCCATGTCCTGGTATGGCGTGTATACATGTCTGATTTAAAAAAATAAAATAATAATAACTGGTAGTGTGCAGCTGTATTGTCAAGAGGTGTTTAATGTTGTGTGCTATGTTTTTGCTCTACTGCCAGGTGTTGTTCTGGGGTCGCCTTGAAATGTTATCCCATATATTTTCTTGTTGTCTATGACTGTCAGAGCTGCTTTATTCTTCCACTTCTGTATGTTTATTTTGATCTCACTTCCGTCACCAAACTGTATGAAGGTGTAAAGTATGTTCGTGATGGCAGTGTTGGTTGTAGGGGAAAAAGCAGTGTCAACTGCATAAGCATACCTTGTTTTTTTTTGTTTCTCTTTCTAATATCTGCTAAGATTGGTTCTAGTATGAGTACATATAGGCTTGGTGATCGTGGACACACTTGTCTGACAGCTCTTGTGATCCTGAAACTTTTTTTTATATCCGGATTTTTTATACAATATTTGCATCCAATGTCTATAGTACTGTCCTATGTTGCAGTGTTTTGTGTAAGTATGAGTGTGAAATTATGTTAAAGGCCTTATCCTAGTCTAAGGACAAGAGGGGGGAATGACAGTCATTCATTTTTGTGATGTGTGTTGGTGTATGTTTATTTGTCTTTAGGTATGCGTGTTATTTTGGACATATGGCCAGTGTTTGGGAGTTGTGTGTTTTGTAAAAAGCTTCTTGGTAGACTTTTAGTTTTGGTGATAGAAAAGAAGTGTTGGTAGAATTCTACAGTGCAAGAGACAACCTTTGATTGAGTGCATGTGTTTTGTCTGCTAACGTAAGGTATGTGTCTAGTATGTCCTTATCTGTGTCAGGTTCTTTGTGTGTTGTAAGAACCTATTTTTTTGTGTTGGCTGGTTCTGATGTATATAGGTCAGTGTAGTACTGTTGGAATGTTTCTAGTATATGTGTTGCCTGTGTTTCCTTCCATGTCTATTATGATATCTATTTGTCTGTTGCGTGATTTTGGGTCGCAAACAGAGCCAGTTTTAGATGTTGTAACTAAATTGATTTTGTCTACCAATAAAAGTCATATGAAAATGTTACTTTTTTGTTTTTGTTCTTTTTTGTCTCTGTGTTCCATAGTGTGTGTGTGTGTGTGTGTGTGTGTGTGTGTGTGTGTGTGTGTGTGTGTGTTTGTGTGTGTATTTGACACTGTTAATGTCTCTGTACATGTATTTATGTGTCTCTGTTCTTGTGATGTCTATGTACTTGTCTGTATGTGTGTTTGTGTGTATTTGTCATTGTTCATGTCTCTCCGACAAGAAAAGACAAGAAGAGGACAGCGGCATGAAAACAAGCCACTAGAAAAACCAACAAACAAAATAACTTGGTTTCAATATTTTTATTTATCACCAAAAAAACTGTGTGAAAATCAATGACATAAATGGTTAGTGAAAAAATAAAATGACATTTAAGGAGACCACAATTTGATTCTGGCTTAGTTGACATCCATAGGTGTCTGGTGATGTGTTCGTATGCGATATTGTATGTTATCCTTTTTATTATATAGATTGTCACATAACTGACAGGTATATATTTCATCATTATGGCTGTGAATGGTAGCACTGTTGCGGATGGAGTGTTGAAACAGCGTGAACGTTTTCCCTCAAGTTGCACACTGGTGGTGGTTGTCTGCTACTTGAGTAGACATTACACTAAGAGGATGTCGAAAATATACTTGTGGCGTTTTCCTCTGGTGTGATGATGATGGTGTCGTCTCTGATGTTGTAGAAGCAGCTGGGGCAATTGATGATGATGTAGTGGTATCCATAGATGTCTGGCGATGTGTTCGTATGTGTCGTTGTAGATTGTCTTTTCTTGTGAAAAGTTGTCCACAGTTATGACATAAGTGTACTTGATCCGTATGTCTGTGAATGGTCCGAATGTGGCAGGTAAGCTTATACTTATCACTGAAGGTTTTGTCACACGTAGGACACCAGAAAGCAGATTTGTTAGTACTGGCCATATTGATAGAACAAAACGTAGTATGTGCTGCTAATGTGGTCCACGAGTTATTACCACAATGTCTGAATAATTCAAAACTGTAAGATCAGATGCCGACATCGCATGTAACATAAACTGTCGAAGAACAGTTGTGTGTGAATGGTTATCACAGATTGAACTTTGTCTCCACGAACAATGATAAGCGAGCACTGTTATATTAGTACTGCTTGGTAACGATCATGCGATATTGTTTGTCACACCAGCTTATTTCACAAATAACTCTGTGGCTGAGGTTGTCGGTTAGCCAAGTCAGCACGTGAATAATGGTGAAATATTTGCTGTAACACGAACGGCGGTCAAAGAGTAACTGCTCACAAGAGACGCCGTCTATTTTATACACTCTCTGCATTGTGCACACGACACTACAGGGCGGACGTGGCGTTTTGAAGACAACGCCATGCTTTTTTCTCACACAACCGCTAGCCCGCCTCCGTACAACTAATGAATCACTTCCCCACGCCACTGTCCGCCCACTTAATGACTTTTGCATACGGCGCCGATGACGTATGCCAGGGACCCGCCAACCTAGGATATTGGTAGTAGTTGTTGTTGTAGTGACTGGAGAAATCATCACTGATAAGAAACAGCAGATGGACAGATGGGTAGAGCACTATTTGGAGCTTTACTCAAGTGAGACCAAACTAGCGGATGATGCCCTCAACACCATAGAGGCTCTACCAACTTTTGACCACCTGGATACACTTCCCACCATAACAGAAGTTAAGTGTGCTATAAATGAACTTGCATCTGGCAAGGCTCCAGGTAATAATGGGATTCCAATAGAGGTTATCAGGAGTGGGCAAGACACACTCACTCTACAGATCCACCAGCTAATAGAGCTATGCTGGCGAGAAGGACAGGTCCCACAGGACTTCAAAGATTCAAGCATCATAACACTGTACAAGAACAAGGGCGATCGAAGCGACTGCAACAACTAGAGGGGTATCTCACTTCTGTGTATTGTTGGAAAAGTATTTGACAGAATTGTTCTGCGCAGACTTCAATTCCTAGGAGATCAAGTCTACCCCGAATAACAGTGTGGCTTTCGACAGAACCGATCTACCATTGATATGATATTCTCATTGCGACGAACGCAAGAAAAATGTCGTGAACAGAATCAGCCACTGTTTATTGCCTTCATCGACCTCACAAAGGCATTTGATTTGGCCAGTCGTAAGGGTCTGTTCAAGGCACTAAAGAAGATTGGCTGCCCACCAACTCTTCTGTCCATTGTGGAATCGTTCCACACAGGCATGAAGGGTATAATCATGTTTGATGATGCAACTTCTGAAGAATTTGAAATCAAGAGTGGAGTTAAGCAAGGTTGTGTAATAGCTCCCACCCAATTTGGAATATAATTTTCACTTCTACTGAAATATGCCTTTCGTGATCAGGATGGTGGTATATACATTCACTCACGCTCAGATGGCGGCCTTTACAATGCTCAGAGATTGAAGGCTAAGACCAAAATTAGGAGGGTACTGAACAGAGAGTTGCTTTTTGCAGATGATGCTGCAGTTACGACCCACTCTGAGGAAGATATGCAATGTCTACTATCTGTATTTTCCAATGCTTGTTCTGAATTTGGTTTAACAATTAACAAAAAGAAGACACAGATTATGTCACAAGGTGCACGTGGGGTACCATTAATCTTTATTGACGACACCGAACTAGAGATGGTAGACAATTTTACACATCTAGGATCAGTGGTAAATAGCAAATTATCCCTACATCAGGAAATCAACATCCGGATTGGTAAGGCAGCAACAACAATGAACAGGTTAAGAAAAAGAGTCTGGGAGAATAGGAAGCTTACTGCAAAAACAAAAGTCCTTGTCTATCAAGCCTGTGTCTTTGTACTCTTCTTTATGGCAGTGAAACCTGGACAACTTACTCACACCAAGAGAAACGTTTAAACAGCTTTCATATGCGGTGTCTGCGAAGAATTCTTGGTATTAAGTGGCAAGACAAAATCACAAATACTGAAGTAATGGAAAGATCAGGTTGTGTGACAGTTTATTCTATGCTCAGTCTTCGTAGACTTAGATGGATAGGACATCTTAGGAGGATGGATGATGGTAAGAGATCTCAGGGTCGGCCTCTACTACGATACAAAGATGTGTGTAAGCGGGACATGATTGATACAGGCATTGATAATGCACATTGGGAGCAAGTCGCCGATGAACATGTTGCATGGAGGGCAAACATCAGAAATAGAATAAAGACAAAGGAGAAAATTATTGCAGATAAGTCACACACCGAGCGTTTGAGAGTAAGATGGTGCATGATGGTGGAAATGACCACGTGCTTACATGCACCCACTGTGAACGGAAATTTGCAGCGCAAATTGGCCTTATCAGTCACATTCGCTACCGCCATAGGTAAAAGTTAGTATGCCTTTTTAAAACACAACCTATCGTCTGTCAAGACGGCAAGGTGCCAATGGTGGTGTTGTTGTAATAGTAATGGTAGGAAGTTTTCTCGGACATTCGCGCCCTTTACCAGGAAGGCTCTGCTGTGCGCTGTCTCTGTACCTTTGTGTGTATTTGTTCTTGTCTGCACTTGTGATGTCTATGTACTTGTCTGTATGTGTGTTTGTTCCATTATGTGTCTTTCTTGTCTGTATGTGAGTTTGTGTGTATTTGTCACTGTTCATGTCTGTATGTGTGTATCAAGTGTTTGTGTCTGTGCTTGTGTGTGTGTGTGTGTCTGTTCTTGTATGTCTTTGTTCTTGTTAATGTGTGTGTGCGTATCTTTGTGGTACGTGTATGTGTGTATCAAGTGTTTGCTTCAGAACAATAACTCTCTAGACACAGCTTTACATCATGACCACCAACCATCAGCAACCATCCACCACCACCATAGTGTTATTTACACCCTCCCCTATAATTTAAGTGGTCACTCGACCATTTGACCACTACTTGACCACTACTTGACCACTACTTGGCCACTTCTTGATCATCACCATATCACTACACATACTCTCCCCGACAATGTATGTGGTCACTTGACCACTTGACCATTACCTGACCACTACTTGACCACGTCAGCGATCACTTTACCCATCACCATGTCAATACACGTACTCTCGCCGACAATTTCCTCACTCGACTACTTGACCACTACTTGACCACTACTTGACCACCTCTTGATCACCACTTTATCACTCACTTTGAGCAATTAATGACAAGCCATACCAGCTACAACCGACCATGTTTACTTGTTCAAGGTTTTCAGATGATAGTGAATACGACCCTCTACAGATCACTACTTTCACTATACCCATTATTACTACTATCACTCTCTTCCACTACTATTTCTATTAATTTACACCACCAATGCACTTCAAAATATTCGCTCCTCTCACATTTTTCACATTCTCACAACCCGGTTACTTTCTTTTCCACCACTGATACACACCCCCCCCCCCCCCTTTTCTGTTATGAACCACCTCCTCACAGATTTTCCCCAAACTTCAAAAAACATTTATAACTTCTAGTCACCCGCCCGAGATTTTTCTCACACTTCGCGAAAAAAATTGCCACAACTTTCAGACACCCACCAAAAAGATATTTTTAACTTACCGACCTACCCGACTTCGTTGCAGTTCTCGGTCGCCGCATTGCCCGTATTACCCACATTACCCACATAAGGGGGTGGGGGTGGGGGGGGGGGGAGGGAGGAATCCAAAACTAAAGAGTCTCCGTACTTAATGCAGTACTGACGTCATGTAAAGAGTATGCAACTAACTTTATTTTTCAAAAACTAGTGAGTGAACTATAATGATTTTTCAAATGTGATATTTTCCCTATTACCAGTGTTCCTCGCCATCAGGCGAACCCACTCCTACTTCTGAGTTACTTGTACATTAGGGCCGCAAATCAAGGACGAGAAGTCAACTTTAAGTCCACCTGGCCTGCGCGGGAAATCAACCTCTACGTTGAGGGAACCAGAGAAAGTTAACGCGCCAGTATGCTAACCCTCTTCGGCCACGCCGTCACCCAGTGCTTTGATAAATCCTGCACAAGCATAAGTTCGGATATAATATACGGCCAGGCACGGGCAGAATGATGTGGAGATACCACAGATATAGATGATGGCCAGCCATATAAACTGATCTTTATAGCCAGCCTCAAGAAAATGAGGCTTTGAGGCGGGTATATGTACTCAGCCCAGCGGTGTGTCTATGTTTGCTGGGCGGCAAGGCAGCGCCGATCGATGGAGGGTTCATGTTGTGTTCTCAGGGTGTCCTTGGCCCTAGTGTGAGAAAAATCAATTATCAATCATTTATTACAATCTCCTGTTTGTTATCATGATCTGGTTTGTCTTGTTACTTCTTCGTCACCGTGTCCAGTCTCTCTCTCTCTCTCTCTCTCTCTCTCTCTCTCTCTCTCTCTCTCTCTCTCTCTCTCTCTTCTTTCTTTCTATGTGTCTCTTTCTGTCTCTCTCTTTCTTCCTTTCTTAGCTTCAATTTCTCACTGTCTCTCTCTCCCTCTCTCCTTTCTCTTTCTATCTCTCTCTCACTCGCTTCTTTCTCTTTCTATCTCTCTGACAGACTCTCTCTCTATCTCTCTCTCTCGCTCTTCCTGTCTCTTTCTGTCACACTCTCTCCTTCTATGACTCACCTACATTCTTTCTTGTTTTCTTTCTTATTCTCAATTTCTTACCATACTTTCCTCATACACACTTTCTCTCTCTCTCTCTCTCTCTCTCTCTCTCTCTCTCTCTCTCTCTCTCTCTCTCTCTCTCTTTCTCTTTACATATATATATATCCATCCATCCATCCATCATGTGCCATGCCGGTAAGCGTGGGCGGTCATGTTCTGCCATCTCACTCGATCAACAGAGTCGTGGATCAGTTCCGTGTTTTTGTCTCGACCATGCCACAAGGCCAAGCCATCCAGATACTTGTTTCTAGGTCTTCCCCTTGGTCTGTTCCCCTCGATCTTACCAGTTGTCACCAAGTTCTCCAAATCATTTCTTCTCATAACATGCCCAAAAAATTGTGACTGTCTACGTCTAATGTCTCTGATCAGTTTACGATCTTCATTTGTTTCTTGAAGGACTTGTTCATTGGTCTTTCTGGCTGTCCATGGTATTCTTTGCATTTTCCTCAGAAACCACATTTCTACAGCCATCAGATATTTTTCAGCCTGGCTGCTCATTGTCCAAGCTTCACATCCATATAAAAGTACAGGTTCTATGTAGCATCTCAACACTCTTTTTCTCGTTTCAATTGACATCTTTTTATTGGTCAGTATGTTTTTCATCTTGCTAAAGGCTACTTTTGCCATGGCGATTCTTGTTCTAATCTCTTCAAGGCATCTCCCATCAGATGTTATTACTGTTCCGAGGTAATTGTACCTATTCACTTGTTGAAGAGTATTCCCATTTACTTGTATATTACACTGTGGTATTTCGTTCTTCTTAGTGACGACCATAATCTGTGTCTTTTTACAATTTAATTCTAACCCTTGTTGTTCACTATGTGTAACAACCGCATCTACTAAATTTTGCAGGTCCTGTTCATTGTCTGCAATCAAGACTGTATCATCTGCATATCTAATGTTATTGATGCATCGTCCCCCAATGTTGATTCCTTCCATATTTTCAATATTTCTGAAAATATTTTCACTGTACAGGGAAAACAGATCTGGAGACATTACACATCCCTGTCTCACACCTCTCTTAATAGGCTGATATTGGCTTACTTCATTATCAACTCTTATGGCAGCTTGTTGTTTCCAATATATGTTTTTTACAAGTCTAAGGTCTTTCCCATCAATTTGTAGATCTTCAAGCATCCTTATCATGTTGACATGTCTCACTTTATCAAAAGCCTTTGTGTAGTCAATGAAGCAAAGGTGTAGATCTTTGTTTACTTCTATAGAACGTTCGATTACGGTTCTCAGTATATACACAGCATTTACTGTACCCTTGCCTACTACAAACCCACATTGTTCTTCTCCTATTTCAGGTTGTATTTTCCTCCTAACTCTTTGCATGATAATTCTTAGCAAAATCTTCGTGATGTGACTCATTATACTAATTGTTCGATGTTGATCACATTCCAAGGCTCCTGATTTCTTTGGGATTGCAATAAATACAGAATTACATAACTCATGAGGTATGTTTCCAGTATCATATATTGTATTAAGCAGACTGGTAACTTTATCTATTCCATATTCTTCTAAAGCATTAATCATTTCTGTTGTGACGCTGTCTGGACTGGGGGTTTTGCCAGATTTCATATGATTAAGAGCATTCTGAACCTCCATCTTCAAAATTGCTGGCCCTTCATTGTTATTTTGAACAATATATTGTTCGTCTCTGCTATCGTCATAAAGGTTTTTCACGTAATCTGACCATACATGTAAAATCTGATCTTTTTCTATTATGACTCTTCCATCTTTTGTCTTTAGGCAGCCTGCTGATGTACGTGTTCTTTGATTAGTAATCTCCTGAATTCTTTTGTGCATTAGTTTCGCATTTTTACTGTTGTGTTGTTTTTCAATTTCTCTGCAATTTTTCTCAAGCCATGTTTCTTTAGCCTCCTTACATAAGGTTCTGACTTTTCTGTGAATTTCTTCATATTTGGCAGGATTATTTTTGTTCTGTCTTCTTGTTTCCATTAGTTGTAAAATTTCTTCAGTCATCCATGTCTTACGGCCAACTTTCTTTACTTTTGGAATAGTTTTTTCTGCTGCACAACTGATTGAATTCTTCAGCATTTCCCATTGATCATCTACATCTTGAAATAGGATCTCTAGATCAGACAATAAATCAAATTTGTTCTTTACTTCTATGTTAAAATTATCTTGTATTTCTTTGTCAGTTTTCAAAAAAAATATATATATGTATATCTCCTTCCCTCTCTCTCGCACCTTCTTTTTTTCTCCAGGTCTTCCATTTTCTTTCTGTCACACTCTCTTCTTCTATGCATCACTTACTTTCGTTCTTGTTTCCGTATTTTCTATTTATCTCTCACAACACAGCCCCCCCTCCCCCCCCCCCCCCCCCCCCATTCCCCATCCACGCTCTCTCTCTCCCATATATGTCTCGCCGACATTCTTTCTTTCTGCCCTCCTTTCTTGTTCTCAATTTCTCACGCTACATTATATATCTTCTTCTATTGAAGCCTTCCTTTTCACTAGCTAAATTCTTTCCGTTTTTCTCCGTGTCATTCGCCACGATCAGTCTGTCTCTATTACTCGCACCTCTGTATGTCACTCTCTTTGATATTTCTATGTCCAACATTCTATTGTCAGTTCAAAACACAGACCCTGTCTAAAAAGAAAGCTATTTCGTCTTGTCACGTGCTTCTGCCTTTCAGCTTGTCTGTGAGTCTGCCTGTATGTGCGTCTGCCTGCCTGCCTGCCTGCCTGCCTGCCTGCCTGCCTGTCTGTCTGTCTGTCTGTCTGTCTGTCTGTCTGTCTGTCTGTCTGTCTGTCTGTCTGTCTGTCTCTCCGCCTGCATGTCTACCTGTTTGACAATGTATTTTTCCCCTATATGTCCGCCCGTCCGTTTTTTTATGTCTACCTGCTTGCCTGTCTACCTGTCTGTCTGCTTGGCTGTCTGCCTGTCTGTCTGTCTTCTTACGCCTGCCTGCCTTCCAGCCTTGGCTAACTGTCTGTTTCTTTGTACCTCATTACTCCACGTTCCTGGTTTCACCAAGTAAACAACAATCTACCACATGATATGTATCTCAGTTTCCCCCCACCCGCCCCTTCTCTTCCTATCGGATTTAAGAAATAGAAACATACCATTGATAAACCCTTTAGCCAGGGGGAACTACTTGTGATGAAATATTGATTCTTTTCCTCAGGAGGGGAGATAACTTAAAGATAACTGAGAATGAAAGGGATATAACTTTGTTATGATAATGGTCAATGCTTTGTGTTTTCAACTTTTCCTATTGTGTTCATGTCAGTTTGAAGGAAATCTATCTATGCTAGGACATTCTATGGCAGTGGTTCTCAACCTTTTTTGGCCCGTGCCCCCCTTCACCATATTTTCAGAACGTCATCCCCCCCCCCCCTTTCGTATTTCCTACCTAAAAATTCCCCCCTCCCGCCCCTACACAGTATACGTAATAATGGACGCACATACTAAAACAAGTCGAGACGTCTACATAAAACGTGATTTGTGGGTCTACTTACTTTATAAAATGAATTTGAGAAGGGTGAGACGTACAGAACCGTAAAGTATGATTGATTGATTGATTGATTGATTGATTTAGGAACCGACATCACAGCATTCGGGACATTCCCATAAGCGCTCCGTCCCCATCCTCAGCAACCAGCGAAGAGTTCCAACACTAATAGTTCCAGTAGCAATCTGATTATATGTCCTACTCGCCTTTCCTCTGAGCGTCGAGCGTCGGCCAGATCCTCTCGTCACTCCTCGCTGCCTCATTCTAACCAGACCATGGTGATCCATTTGCTCCTCCGAGGTGTACACGTGCTCCCACAAGGCCGCAACCACATCTGCCTTGTCATGCATCAATACTCCACCAAGTTTTGCCGAGCCAGCCAATCTGTCCGCCTGTTCATTCCCCAGCACACCGGCATGCCCAGGAGAAAAGATCCAGGTGATGCTTGCTACCCGTGACCTCCGAAGCGAAGCATGAAGTATGAAGTAAAGTATGAAGGGAAAAACAAGATCAAGTAATCGGTTCTTGTATTAACGCGATCTTGAAATAATCTTCATCCCCCCTGGAAACCCCAAGATTCCCCCCTGGGGGGGGGGGGGGAGGGGAAAAAATTCCCCACCGGTTGAGAACCACTGTTCTATGGGCTTTTTTGCAAACCGATGTTCATTGCCTCACTTTCTCTTTTGCTTTTCAACTCCCAATGAGCAAAATTCCCTCAATCAACTGACTTCAACCTGTTTGCAGAGCTCTCTCTCTCTCTCTCTCTCTCTCTCTCTCTCTCTCTCTCTCTCTCTCTCTCTCTCTCTCTCTCTCTCTCTCTCTCTCTCTCTCCCTCTGTCTATCACTCTCCCTCTCTCCTTCTCTTTTACCTCCTCTTTCTCCCATCTCCCCCTCTCCCTCCCTCCCTCTCTCCATCTCTTTCTCTCTCCCTCACCCCTCTATCCCCCACTCTCCCTTTCTCTCTCACTTTTCTCTCTCCCTCTCTCTTAGCCCCCCTTTCTCCCCTCTCTCTCCCTCTCTCTCTCCCTTCCTCTCTCCATCACACCTCTCTCCCACTCCCCCTTCTCTGTCTCCCTCTCTCTTTCCCTCGCCCCATCTCTCTCCCTCTCCCCTTTTAAAAAACAAACAAACACTAAAGTAGACTTATCTATTAACATAACATGTGACTGTAAGGGTAGTATGGGACAAAAGTAAAGTAACAAGAAACCAAATAAACAATGTTAAACCGTAGCAACCATACACAGTATTGATTCCCGTTGGATCAACACATCCCATGTTAACGAATACATGACTCTCCATTCTCAGTCTCGCGAAGTGTCCGAATAATACGATCTACCCCTAGCCCAATTCAGTATTGTTAAAATTACCGACACTTTAGTGATTCAAATACGTGACCGGTGGGCAAGCGTGTTGACCAACACGCCTCAGTGGCGCTAATGTTGATAGATAGTGCTAGTCCTGTATTTGTAGCCCGATCGGAACATCACTGTGATGTTTTCTGTGGCATAACGGCTGTACTTACATTACAGGGCATTAAAGCTTTGTCTGGCTTTTCCCACGAACAAAGACAGACAAAAAGAACGGCTGCAATACAGATGTTTAAAGGGCAGTAATACATACAGAAAAACAAAGCGAATTACACGCAATGACCCAGACAGAAGAGAAGCAAAGAACAATTGGGAGGTGCTGCTGACCAAGGGAAGTAATAAAACTGTCCAGGAGCAGAAATAAAGAAGAAAATCGAATTTCCCTGTTTTTTAAATCTAGATATATCACTTCGTTTCTTGTCTGAATAAATTAGTGATTATAGTATTGATTGTTTCGCTGATGTTTAGCGACGATGCGCACAAAGTGAATTTCTAACCCGTTATAGATAAGGTAGAGAATAAGAGAGAGAGAGAGAGAGAGAGAGAGAGAGAGAGAGAGAGAGAGAGAGAGAGAGAGAGAGAGAAGAGAGAGGTGAGGGGCAACAGAGGAATATATAGATACTTAAAGAGAAATAGATAGTATAGGCAGACAGATATAATAAATAGACAGACACACAGAGAGTAAGAAAGACAGACGGAGGAACGAACGAACGAACGGACTTTATTTTCAAAGGGTAACAAATTGTGCACGCAGGTCCGTCTTGCATTCGACCCTTCCAATCACTCATCTTTCGTTCATCAGTAGTGCATTGGAAAAAACATTGTCAAATGAATTTTGTAAACATAAACAATGCATATTATCATGTTATGAGACACATCCGCCACCCACCCACACATCCCCCATTCACCCCACATCCCCCACCCAACCACACACACACACAACCCAGACACACATACATCCCCCCACCCATCCACCACATCCCAACACCTACACATCTCCCCACCCATCCACCACATCCCATACCTACACATCTCCCAACCCACACACACCTCCTACCCCCCCCCCCCCCCCCCCCCCACATCCCATCCAACCACACCCCCAGCACACATACATTCACAACCCACACATACCCCACCCACACACAACCACCCACCTACACACATCTCCCCACCCACTCACATATCCTCCACCCGTCCCATTAAACACCAACAATCACCCATCCATATATCCTTCTCCACTCACACACCTCCAACCACCCAGCCAAATACACATCCCTCAACACACACACATCTCCCCGCCAACTCACATATCCCTCACCTACCCACACACAAATTCCGCACCCACCCACATAATCTCCCATCTCCCCCAGCCCACTCACAGATCCCGAGCCCACCCTTACAAACAACCCCCACCATCTCCTAACCTACACACACTCACCCACCCGCATATCCTCCACCCACCCATCCCCCAACTACACATCCCTTAACCACACAACCTTACCCATATACAATCATCCACCCACACATCCTCTACCCAACCACACATCCTCCACCCACCTATCCACCAGCCAGACATCCCTTAACCACAATCCCCTACCCATATACACACACATCCCTCACTCACATCCCCACCCACCAACACATCCCCCATTCATAAGCACATACCTCCCATCCACGCACACACAACCCATACACACATCCCCCACCCATACATTCATCCCCTTACACATCACTCCACACACGTACTTATCCCTCAACCACTAACACCCACACATCCCTCACCCACTCATCAACACATTCATCTCCCATCTACCCACTCACACTCACACACCCCAACCACCCATCTAAACACACGTCCCCCACCCTCACACACATCCTTCATCCACCCGCACACCCACACCCACCCACACACCCACCCACCCACACACACACCCTTTATCCACACCCACACCTATCACGCACCCATCCCCCAACCAACACACATCCCTCACACCGCCACACACATTTTAAAGAGAAGGAAATAGATAACGCACGGAGAGAGAGAGAGAGAGAGAGAGAGAGAGAGAGAGAGAGAGAGAGAGAGAGAGAGAGAGAGAGAGAGGTCAAATTGTGCATAAATAAAGCTTAGTCAATAGGCTTCGGTTGCAATTTAAATACGATTGAATATACCACTCCAGTTTTGTATTATTTTTCATTCTTTAGGAAAATAGTTCAACGGACTTACTCAATCCAAAATTATTGACAATGAAATCTCGACTAATTTGTCTTATATTTCTTTCCTGTCTCTCCATCACTTCTAGACCCTTTCCGTTGACTGGTTACACAATTATTTCCCCTGCTTAAAAAAATCAAGTTACTTCCCCCTAATAATTGTTAAACAATTCTGCATGATACCATTAGTGGATATTTATCACGTCTCCTACCGTATCTCAGGGGCTTATACGCAACTCTAGAGTTCACTTTAGTCACATCTCGTGGGTTAAACGGTGTCTACGTCTAATTACCAGGATGGATATTGGCTTAAGGCTTATCCTGAGGGCACCAAAAAATCTCGTCTGGTCTGTAACTTGGCAAATTTCATTGCAATAATTGTTACAACCGGCACTCGCCCAGATTCCCCCCACACAATCTTCCTTATTTCCCTAAAGGATGGCTACGGAATGAAACTGGCATTGAGATTTATTTGTATTTTTTCCTTTCTAGAAATGAATCAGAAAGGTGGTAATTGTTTGTTTGTGGAGCTCTCCAGACGTGGCGAGTTGGAGTAAGTTGTGTTTCTCTGCAGAATGAGTTGCCTTTCTCTGGAGATTGAGTTGCCTTTCTCTGGAAAATGGGTTGAATAATTTTGAACAAATTCGTGTCTCAAGATAAAGTCTGAAAAAAAAAAATGTCCATACTTCTAGTGCATCAGACTGATTTTTGCGTGCGGATTAGCTTTGCCTATTACCAGTGTCCCTCGCCATCAGTCGAACCCAATCCCAATTCAGAGATACCTATAAGTTACTCGCCAAGTTAAGGGTGAGACGTCAACATTTTAGTTTAACTGTCCGGTGTAGGGGTTGAACCCGCTACCTCGGCAACATCACACCGGATGTTTTCCTAAATTGATGCGCAATAGGCACTGAGTGTGTGATGTGGCCAGTATCACACCGGCTGCTTTTACTTCCAGTGACATGTCCTGATTCCCATTGTCAGAGGGGTCGATCTTCAAACCCAGGTCCATTGTTAAAATCTGCCCCCCCCCCCCCCCCCCCGAACATATGGTCCTTAAATGGATGAGAACCAAATATGAAAGTATCAGTCTCTTTCACCATAACTGCTTGGTCAAAAATCCACGCCCAGTGGGCGTGATTCACAACAGGACGGTGTCAAATGTTGAAAGTTAATGCCGACTTCCAGGATGATCCAGTCTTAAATGGGAACCAGGAAATGTTTGTAGAAGTAAAGGCGGCCGGTGAGATACTGACCACATCGTTGACCAAGTGCTGATGGCTTTATATAGCTGTGGGTCTGGCACCATATGTCCAGGGTCAGCTAAAGAGTTTACAATCGCCCTTTTGGACACTTCGTACACCGGGGAAATATATGCTGTTTCTGTTTGTACGAAATAGGATATATGGACGTGAGAGCTGGAGAGATAGAGAGGGAGGGAGAGAGAGAGGGAGAGATAAATAGGGAGAGCTGGAAAGAGAGAGAGAGAGAGAGAAGGAGAGAGAGAGGGAGAGATAGAAAGGGAGAGAGAGAGGGAGAGATAAATAGGGAGAGCTGGACAGATAGAGAGAGATAAAGAGGGAGGGAGAGAGATGGAATGAGAGAAAGGGATGGACGGAGAGATAGAGATGGAGGGAGATAGAGTGGGGCAGATGGAGAGAGATGGAGGGAGGGAGAGGGAAAGAGAGGGAGGAGGAAGAGGAAGGGGGGAAAGAGCTGGAGAGATAGAGAGGGAGGGAGAGAGGGAAGTATTTAGAGAAAGCTGGGGAGATAAAGAGGGAACGAACGAACGAACGAACGAACAAACTTTATTTTCAAAGGGTTAAGAATTGGGCACGCAGGCCCGTCTAACATTATGCCCTTCTATCACTCTCTTTCATACATTATTTCATTCACACATCATTCAAGGCTAATAAAGAACAGCAACAATATAAAAGATATGCATTATAAAGGCATGGGCAAAATGCGAACATCAAAACTACACGACACAGTAATATTAGATAATAGTCTGACACTTGTTATTAGCTATGTGGAATATACTGACCTACAAAAAGAGGATTGGCTGTTATACTAGGGTTTTGTTATTATTATTATCATTATCTCTATTATTAAGGGGGAAGGTAATCCGTATTGAGATAGTGTTCGAACAATTTGCGATTATATGAATAGGGATTGGTGATGTCTTTGATTTCTTGTGGAAGATTGTTCCACAACTGAGCTGCAGAGTACGTTAAGCTTGTTTTGTATAAGTCAATCCTAGGCTTCGAAATGTGTAGTATATTTAAACGTTTACTGTGTCTAGCATTATATTTAAACAATGGCCAAAGGTAATTTGGGGCATTCCGATGCAGGATTTTGTGAATTAGTTTAGCTTTATTGAAAAGCAGGCGTTTGCGGAATGGTAGTATC
Organism: Cepaea hortensis; assembly: GCA_963921405.1. Lineage (NCBI taxonomy): Eukaryota > Metazoa > Mollusca > Gastropoda > Stylommatophora > Helicidae > Cepaea > Cepaea hortensis. The sequence continues at coordinate 92,146,897 of OY992876.1, read as the reverse complement.
TGAAGGCGTTTATACAGGCTAGGATTGTCAGATAAATGTTTGCTGTAAATTAGACTCATGGCCCGTTTCTGGAGTGAGTAATGCCGCTTGGTGTTTGAATTAGAACAACCGTCCCGGATTGTAGAGCAGTAGTCAAAGTGTGTCTGTATATGAGAAGTATAGAATAGTTTCCTTGTGTCCTCATCAAGGAAGTTTTTAATTTTGGCGAGTTGGTAGACTTTTTTCGCTGTTTGTTTAATGAGCGCTTGAACGTGGGAATTAAAGGTTAGGTTTCTATCAATGATTAGGCCTAATGTTTTGTGCTCAATTACACTTTCTACTGGCATGTTATCGATGTGAAGTTGAAGTGATGTGTGTGAGCTTAGAGTTTGAAGTCTTTGTCTGGTTGTTAATAACATTGATTTTGTTTTAGTGATGTTAATTTGCATACGGTTTGAATAGCTCCACCTAACTACATTATTTAATTCTTGTTGTAAAGACGACTCCAGTAAAATACAGTTTTCAGCGTTTGTGTACACCGTGCAGTCATCTGCAAATAGATCGCAGGACGACGAAAGATGCAAAGGTAGATCGTTAATATATATGGCAAATAATAGAGGGCCAAAAATAGAGCCTTGCGGTACTCCAATATTGAAGGTAGTGGTTTGAGACAGAGATTTATTATGTGATACTGCTTGCTTTCTGTTTGATAGAAAAGATGATATTAGAGTGACTACATTAGGGCCAATTTTCATTGTCTCGAGTTTTTTAATTAAAATAACATGATCTATCATATAAAATGCTTTCTTGAAATCAATAAACACAGTTCCACATAGACTGTTGTTGTTTATATTCTGGTGCCAATTTTCTATCATGTTAGTTAGGGCCGTATGGCAAGAATATTTTGGTCGAAATCCTGATTGGCTGTCAACAATAAGCTTGTTGCGAACTAAATACTGTAATGTTACCTTATGGATGTGTTTTTCTAGTGGCTGAGATAGTGATGATAGTAAGGAAATGGGTCTGTAATTGTTCGGGAGACCATTGTCCAATGAACCAGATTTAAGAAGAGGGTACACTTTAGCGATTTTGAGAGCTGATGGAAAATGGCCTTTGGTGAGACACTAATTATATAGATAGGTTAGTGATGTACAGATCACTGGCGCAGCACAACGGAGAATCCGGTTGCTGATTCCATCTAACCCAGATGAGGTTGTGTTTTTTAGGTTACTGAGGTAAGTGAATACTTCAGTGATTGTCATTAGCGGTATGTCGGAAAGAATATCGCGGGAGCATCTATTCTCGCAAAACGATGACAATAAAGATAAGTTGCAAGGAGAATTAGGTATTGAAGCCTTCAACTGGTCTATGTCAGTTTCAAAAAAATTACTGAATTGGTCGCATGTAATATGATTTGATGGTAAAGAATTTCGGTAGTTATACTTGTTTGTCAAGGTGTTAATTGCCTTCCATATATCCTTACTATTTGTTTTATCCATTACTAAGTTCTTAAAGTAATTTTTCTTTTCCCGTCGTATGTTATATTGAACTTTGTTTCTAAGAGTACGGTATGCACTGAGATCCCGCTTTTTTATGTGCTTTATCTCTGTCTTTCATAATTTCAAGTATTTACTGGGTGATCCAAGGTGGCTTGACGTGGTGTTTTACTCGAACTTCCTTGACTGGCACATGTCTATCAAAAACATTAATAAAGGTTTTCATCCAGAATTCCAGAGCATCATCCGGGTCAGGAAGCTGATAAACATTGTCTAGAGGTGAACTGAGCAAGTCCTGTAAAAATGCGTTTTGGTTGAAATTTTTGTAACTTCTATATTTTACACTTATGTGTTTATGTTTAGGAGTTTTAATTCCTTTTTTAGACCACGTGCAGCATATTGGGTAGTGATCGCTCATTGCACAATTGTGTACGGTGCATTCTATGATGTCTGAGCAAGTTACATAAATGTGATCTATGACTGTTGAAGATGACTTTTGGGGAGATAGAGAGGGATAGAGAGGGAGGGAGAGAGAAAGAGAGAGAGAGAGAGACATGGAGAAAGAGAGAATATTTTGGTATATATTAATGAGGATACATGGGCGTGAGAGAAGGAGAGAGAGATAGGGAGAGAGAAATGGAGAAAGAGAGAGAGTATGCATGTATGCATAAGTAAACTTATGTTAGTGAGTTTGTGATTGTGAGTACGGATATGTGTATACGAGGGAGTGTGCGTTTGTGTGTTGTTGAGTGGGTGCATAACTGTGAGAGTGTATGTAAATGATGTATGTGTGCGGGTATGTATGTATGCGGGTATGTATGTATGCAGGTATGCATGTATGTATGTATGTGTTTATGCAAGTGCACATGTATGTGTCTGTCTGCGTTCTTGTCTTATAACATGGTAATATGCATTGTTTATGTTTACAACTTTCACATGACAAATGTTTTTAAAAATTTGATTTGTGAATGTAACATGCAAAAAAGTTAATTAATGTACGAAGGATGACAGACGGGAAGGGCCGCATGTAAGATGGGCCTGCGTGCCCAATTTGTGATCATTTGAAAATAAATTCGTTCATTCGTACTTTTACATTTTTTAAAAACAGAATAACGTATTACAGATAATACAAAACACGTTGCGTGTTTTCTACAACAGTTGTATTTTAAAACATCATTAACAAAGGTACATAGAATTCATTTTGTGTCGTATTGTTATGTATTTGTATTTGAGTTTGTATTTGCAGGTGAAGACTTTATAGCAGCAACGTCCATTGTGTCACCTTGTGAATGTCATGTTGTAATGCTGACATATTTTAATTTCTATTTTTGTTAGTATATTATATGTATAGCTTATCATAAAGAAAACTGGGATACTTCCCTCCAGTCAATATCCAAAACGAATAAACAGAAAATATTATTGGGGATACTCGAATAAAGGACAGACACGCACAAATACTAGAGAGCATTTCAACATGAACAGAATTCTTAGCTAGAAAGCTGAACTATCACAATAAAACAATCAGTATCCAACATGTCTGAAACAAATAACATAAATACAATGTTTTGATATCTCCCTCACATGGCGGATAGGCATTCTCGGCTGTAAGACCTTGGAGAGCTGATTGATTCCAGCACGGTTGGCTGGTACAGTTTGCCATGTTTGGACTTGCAGTATACGGTTTTGTCGGCCAATTATTGAGTTGAGTGCTGTGAGCTGTGAATATCTTTCGGAATGTTATTTTTTATGTGTCCACGATTACTGTGTTGTGAAGTGCTGATTCAGGAAATGGCGGGCTGCTGGTTGTCGGCACTCTGGCGTCAGCCTTATGCGATAATGCGTGTGCGCACTTTTTGTGTTTATTCATACTGCTGTCTTCTTCAACAATTAGCTGTACATTCAAGTGAAGGCCAGCTTGTTGCCCGTGCTCTGGCGATTTCTTCTTGTCGCAGCTAATGTGTCCATCACGAGTTCACGTGGGACAATGATGAGTATTTCTTGTGGTTTTCACTCGCCCTCATCTGCAACAGCCAGTGAAGAGTCTCCTATTGATGTTATCAGTAGCAGCCTGATTATATGTCAGTATGGCCTTACCTCGGAGTCCTGAATGTCGGCCAGATCCTCTACTGCAGTGGTTCTCAACCTTTTTTGGCCCGTGCACCCTTCACCATATTTTCAGAACGTCACCCCCCCCCCCTTTTTTTTCGTATTTCTAGTCTTTAAATCGCGCCCCACCCCCGTCCCTACACAGTATACGTGAAAATGGAAGCTAAATTTAATAACACATACTAGAACAAGCCTAGACGTCTACATAAAACGTGATTTGCTGGTCTACTTACCTTATAAAATGAATTTCAGAAAGGTGAGAAGTACAGAACCATAAAGTATGGAGGGAAAAACAATATCAAGTAATCGGTTCTTGTATTAACGCGATCTTGAAATATTCTTAATCCCCTCCTCCCCTGGTGGGGGGGGGGGAATTCCCCACCGGTTGAGAACCACTGCTCTAGTGACTTCCTGCAGCACCATTCGCTCCAGGCCATGAAGATCCTATCTGTTCTTCTGTTCTATACACACGATCTCATAGGACTGCCTCCACGTCTGTCTGATCATGATGTATCAAAACCCCACCGAATCATGCAGACCCAGCCAATCTGTCCATCCGCTCGTTTCTCAGTATACCAGCATGTCCTGGGGGACACAATTCAACATATGCTCTCTATTTGTGATTGTTGTATGTACGCCTGCCACTCTGCCTGAAGCATTGTCCAGGGGTAGAATTGCGGTACAGACATAAACTTCCAGTGGAACTACCGGCCCACGACACGACAGAATTGGAAGGAATTTAGAATGTGTGATTGATTGATTGATTGATTGATTGACTGATTGACTGAATTTAAGGACAGATGTCATCATACTGCTTTATAATATCCATTCGTGCTAAATCTATTTCATGAGATTACGCTAAGAGTCATTTAGCTCAGTACACGAATTTCATAAAGTTGACTATGACCCCTGGAATCCACATATACCATGCATATTCTACTGTAGGTAAGTTGCCTAAATTTGAACATTTGCCAAGGCAGTGTTTTATTGTGTTTACTATGTATGACTGAACAAAAATGGATACAACCAGATGCAATGAAGTCGACCATCATAGTTTTAAACCTCTGGAAATAAATATGGATGTCTATCTGACGAAGTGGTTTAGCCATCAACCTATCCTATTGAAGCTCATGGGTTCGTTCCCTCGACAGCACCGATCAGATCACGAGTGCAATTTTTATCCGGAAATTCCAGAGGGAATTCGTGTTTTGTGCGATGCTCTCAGCCAGCGACTTGCTGCTCTGTGGGGAGAGACTGTGCCAGTTAGAATATATTCGGAGTCATTAAGTCGACCATCTCGACGTTAGTACCTTTAAATAGGTATGTTTGTGTACATATACCTGTATTTTATAAATACAAGTAAATAATACAAGACAGGACTCATTTTCACATCCTGAGGCGTAGTAGTAGTAAAAATAGTAGTAGTAGTAGCCTGCTCCATGGCCGAGGGGTTAGCAGCTTTCTCCGTTAACCCCGAATACTCTCGTCACGTGACGCGACGAGAATTAGCAGTGGTTCGAATCGCAAAAGTGACTTATGAGAGTATGGAGCCGGTCGCTCAGAAAGTCGTGGCGTGCTGATGAGCGTAATCTAGCCTAGGAATCAACATACAGCTGAAAGATGCTGGTGTTGACCGCAATATCCTGAAACAGGATGGAAACGCGGGGGGGGGGGGGGAAGTAGTAGTAGTAGTAGTAGTAGTAGTAGTAATATTATAGTAGTAGTAATAGTAATAACAATACTAGCCGCAGTTGTGGTATTGGGTGTATTTTTTATGACTGCGCAGTGTTTAAAAATATTGCCGGTCCAAATGTTGTATTCACCCTCTGTAAAGTTCATGCAACATAATAGGTAAATACAAAACTTGAACCGGCAATATTTCCAAACACTGCACAGTTATTAAAAATACACCCTATTGTAGTAGTGACTAGCTCCATATTTGTAGTCCAGTCGGCACTGTGTGGGTAATATGCTCAGCTTACACTGGTCGACTTTACTTCCTACGAAATCATCTGGTTCCTACTGTGGACTAGGATTGCGTGATTATCTGCACGTGTGTCAACAGCAACAAGCGTGTACACTAAACTGGTTGTACAACTAAAGACTAGGAGTACAACTACTCGTACACTAAACTGGTTGTATAACTAGAGATTATGAGTACAAAAACTCGTACACAACACGTCAGTAGTATGAACACTAAATCATGTCTCAACTGCTTCAGTGTTAAAGGATAATATACCGCCACATGTGACCTCTCATTTGGACAGAAGGATGATATATCGCCAAACCAGGTGTATCATGTTATTTGTTCCGTTTCGCGGTTTGTTAGTTGCACACCCTTTACAGGGCGTCACAGTCAACACCAGTAATGTTTGACTGTTGTTAGCAAGTTTGCGTTCAGTAGTTTGCCATTGCTTTCTTAACAACCGGTACTCATACCTTTGTACGGAAACAAACGCAAGGCGGTCTGTTAGCAAATCGCCCGCAGCTGTGCTTAGAACGCGGTAGACGGGATTACGAATTGCACTGGTAACCCCTTCTCCATAGAGCTGGTCGTTTCGTGGTATATCCTGCCATTTCAATGTCCAGTCGAAGGGGTTACGGTCGCAGTTCGTAATCCCGCATACCGCGTTCGAAAAACATCTGCGTTGGTATTTTATGAAATGGTATGGGTGCCGGTTGTTCAGAAAGCAATGGCAAACTACTGAACATGAACTTGTCCCGGAATCACAAACAGCCAAAAAATGCCGGGGTTGACTGGCACGTCCGTAAAGGGTATGCACCTAACTTTAACATGTGATTGTGCTCTATGATTGGTCAAAACCTACAATTTCTTTGGCACTGAATCAGTTAATGCTATTACACCGACTCCTGGGCAACACTGATTTTTTAAACACTACGCCATGAATTCCAGGGTCTTCCTCATTTCATAAAGATGCCTTCACAGGACGCGGATCCTTTAATTGGCTTCTTGAAGAGTTTGTTGAAGAAGGAGACTGGAGATGGAGTCCGACTTCTGGACTTGGTGGTTGGGAGCGGTAGTAACGTGGGTGCCGGGGGAAGCAGCTGGCGGCGGATTTGGGTCAGGGTTCCAGCAACCAGTTCATCGACCTTGTGGTTGAGTGCAGCAGATGTTTCAATGTAGTTGCAGTCGTAGGTGGTGGCGACATCTTTGGCTTCTGGGGATGATAAAGTATATGCGGCATTAGGTTAAGTTAGTTGTAGTGGGTTATAGTATGTGGGGAATTAGGTTATGTTAGTTGTTGTGGGCAATGTAATAGTATATGGGGCATTATGTTATGTTAGTTGTAGTGGGTAATAGTATGTGGGACATTAGGTTATGTTAGTTGTAGAGGGTAATAGTATGTGGGTCATTAGATTATGTTAGTGTTAGTTGGTTAAAGTATGTGAGCATTAGGTTATGTTAGTGTTAGTGGGTTAAAGTATGTGTGCATTAGATAATGTTAGATTTAGTGGGTTAAAGTATTGCGCATTAGGTTATGTTAGTTATGTGGGTAATAAATAGTATGTGTGGCGTTAGGTATGTTAGTTATCAATTATAGACGGGAATTATGGGTCAAGAATACACATCTTGTCCAATCCATCCACATCAAAGGCGTTAAGCGCTTAAGAAGTATGCAGCGAAACAAGGATTCAGATAAGTAACCTTTATATTTTCATGTAGTGTTTTCGTGTAGTTGTGTGACTGTTTGTGTTTGTTTGTACTGTGCTGAAGAAGGCTTTATCCGAAGTCCATTTTATTTCTTGTAACGGTGTTCTAGTAAATCTGACAATCTACTTCTCGTGTTGTAGTGATTCAATATGGGCCAAGGATGTTCCATAGATTCCGAGTAAACAAAAGTTAATTACATTCCTTTAAAGGACGATGCAATCAAGCCCAGCATTTATTGGCTGTTTGTGATTCCTTAGGCAGTTTGCCACTACTTTGTGAGCGGTCGACTCTCATAGCTATAACATCACCACAAAGCGATCTGTTTCTAAATCACCGCGGCAGATGTCGATCCCCGGGCCCAACATGTTGGGGAATTGTGAGACTGCGTTCACTAATTCCTAAGCTATAGGTGTGGACATTATCCGAATACAACCACCCAATAAGTCTAGTATGATCGATGACAATACACATGCGTGTACGAACACAGAGACATACGCGCACACAGAGACATACGCGCACACAGAGAAACACACACACGCACAGAAATACACGCACATAGAAACATACCCGCAGACAGAGACATACGCGCACACAGAGAAATACGAGCACAGAGAGACATACGCGCACACAGAGAAATATGCGCACACAGAGAAATACACGCACACAGAGAAATACACACACACATACACTGAGAAATAAACACACCCAGAGAAATACGCGCACACAGAGAAATATGTGCATACAGAGACATACGCGTACACAGAGACATACGCACACACAGAGACATACGCGCACACAGAGAAATACGCACACAGAGACATATGCGCACGTAGAGACATACACGCACACAGAGACACACGCGCAACGCACACATACACACACATGCACGTGCACGCACACACACACAGTACAAGACAAACAAATAAAGACAAACAAAACAAGACAAACTAAACAAACTAAACAAAACAAGACAAACACAACAAACAAAACAAATGAAACAAAACAAAACAAGACTAACAAATCAAACAAGACGAGTAAAATAGGACAAAAAACAACACAAATAAAACAAGGCAAACAAAACAAATATACAGCACAAGATTAATGGACTGGCGATTTGCATAGCACCTCAATCACCGCACACATCAGGAATGGAAGGTTGTGTTGATGGGATAAGTTTTCTAATCGCGAGTAAAGTACTCATTTGT
>OY992876.1:92078438-92135938 GCA_963921405.1 Cepaea hortensis | reverse complement strand
GGGTAGCTGGTGGTCGGGTTCGAATTTTAGTGCATTTTCGTTATTAAAGATTACTGGTCGACAGTCTGTGGGGGTGTCTATTTGGATAGGTAGGTGGTAGAAGAAATATTGGTTATATATTTGGTAATTAGTTTGTGGTGATGGCAGCTGGTTGTGTGTTATACGGGCGTTAGTGTTATGTTAAGGGATACAAACAAGAGGTGATAGGCATTGTTTGTAGGTGTCGGGTTCGAATCTCAGTGCATTTTCGTTGTTAAAGATTATCGGTCGACAGTCTGTGGGGGTCTCTATTTGGTCATATGGGTTTTTTCAGTGTATAACAGTGGTGTCTAGTTGCTTCCATTGCGCTTGACAGGTTCGAATCCTACTGTGTGGTGGGGTAGTGTGGCAGTGGTCGAGCATGTAACGGGGCTAGTTGGTATAATGTGAGGTTCGAATGACGCTCCTGGTGGATATCTATATCCAACATAGGCCCCGGCGGTTCCCGGCCAAACTTATAAAAAGCAGAGAAATTTTGTTAAACTAATAATAAAAATATTGGCAAGTAAAAATTATCTCAGCCAAATTTGTAAAACGTAGGAAACTTTGTTAACCAAATGTAAAAAAATATTTGCCATGTAAAGTAATATTTCAACCAAACTTATAAAAGAATTAGGAAAACTTGTTATCCGAAATCGGAAACAAAGATGGCCAAATCACGAAATTTCTCAACCAAATTTATAAAAAGTAGGAAACTTTGTTAGTAAAATAGGAATACGGCCAATTCACGAAATATTTCACTCAAACTTATAAAAAATTTCTTTTATATTACCGAAAGCTTCAACTTATCACTCCAGAGTATCTGTCAAAGAACCACTTATATAGACTAATCACTCATCACTCCACACTCTTGTTTTTTTTCTTTCTAACACAATGTGTATCTGTCTTTCGTAGATAGCTTCACAACTTTTCCGTGCCACAGCACCAAGAGCTCGAAACCTTCGTTGTACGACATAGTAATAATCCCATCAGTGACCATCAAAGACCATTAGCTAACATTATTTCCTATTTTTTTTATGAATTCGGACGAGACATTTATAAGTTTGACAGATATTTTTCACCTTTGGCTAACATTATTTCCTATTTTTCACCTTTGGCTAATATTATTTCATATTTGGCCAATATTTTTCACATTTGAGTAGCAAATTTCTTACCTTTTTTTAAAAATAAATTTAGTCGAGTTATTTCCTATTCTGGTCACCATTTTTAATTAGTTTGGTTACCATTTTTCCTACTTTTTATAATGTTGGTCGAGGTATTTCTTATTTTGGCCAACAGTTTTATTAGTTTGGCTAACAATTTTTCTACTTTTTATGTTTGGTCGATATATTTCTATATTTAGCCAACATTTATTTTTTATTAGTTTGAATAGTATATTTTCCTACTTTTTAGAAGCTTGGTTGAAATATTTCTTATTTTGACCAAGAGTTTTATTAGTTTGGCTAGAAAATTTTCCTACATTTTATAAATTTGATCGATATATTTCTGTCTTTGGCCAACCTTCTTAACAATTTCGCTAACATGTTTTCTTATTTGAGTGTTGAAGTGTTACATAGCATCTGTACATTTGTCTGGGTGTGAACCGTGGCAATAAGCGACACATTGAAAAACATATATTGGCATTGCAAATGGGTTTCTGAGGAAAGATGTAAAGACCTCCATGGACAGACAGAGCGGTAATGAAAAGTCAAATGCTTGTTTTGAGCCTTGATAAGTTCTCTGGTTGTGAGAGTGGGCACGTGACGTGTCATGTTACTTGAGCTGCATAAGGTCGAGGCGTGACAGCTTTTTGTGTGGGTATGTAATATTATACATCTGATAAGCTGCGATAAACACTCGTCGGTGTATGACCCGCTAGCTGTTAATTAAAGACACGTATTCCCGACTGGCACCGGTGCTCACATCTCTCCTATGGTTGTTTTATACAGCTAAATACCTTTGTTATCGTTATATAATAGACAGCCATATGTATCTTTATTTACAAACACTTACATATTAGCGGCCTCTCATTTGTCATTTTGGTTAATAATAGCCACAAAGTGTCTCTGTCTTTCATAGAATCTGTACTTTTGTATGTCTGTGAAGCGTGGGCAATGATCAGACAAAATGAAAACCATCAGTGGAGATGTGGTGAAAGTGTACATACCATGACCAGATGAACAACAAATGATCAAGTCCTACCAAAAAAAAAAAAAAAAAAAAAAAAAAAAAAAAAAAAAAAAAAAAAAAAAACCAGTGCCTACAACATACTTTATTTCACTCTTAATGTTTAAATGTGCGCGATATCTGAAATTTTTAAACTGCGTCATGAGGAATTTTGTCCTTAGAAATAACCTTGAATATATCTTCATATATACATATACTATGAAAACGTATTTTGAAGCCGCAAATTTGACTTCAGGTATTATACTAATTGTCGATGGAGACATGAACGACTACATGGGCACCAGTTAATGAATGTTTGTTGTTTATTAGTAATTGTTTTAGTCGTTCTTCGTGTTTCCGATCGGTACAGCAGTACTGATTTCACCTTAAAGCTAAATATTCATATACTATTCAGAATGATTCTGCTAAATATGTTCACAGTAACTGACATTAACACACTTATATGCTTTTCTCAGGCCGGTAGATCTCCGTTTTTTCTTAGCTTTATTAAATATTTCTAGTCAAATGTCTTCATTTAATTTCTGTAATTAAATGTCTTCATCTAATTTAAATTGTCAACTGCCTTCATATAATTTGTGTAATCAACAGACACTGCGCAGGATCTGCAATATTTAGAAGAGGCGGTTGTTGTACACAGTGAACAACTAGGGTTATAATTAAATTATAAAACGACATGGATTATGATCGTCACTAGGAAGAACGAAATAACTCGATGAAATATACATGTAAATGGGAATATTCTGAAACAAGTGAATAGAAACAAATATCTCGGAACAGCCATAACAACTAATGGAAGATGCCTTGAAGAGATTAGAACAAGAATCTCCATGGCGAAGATAACCTTTTGCAAGATGAAAAACATAATGACCAATAAAATGATGTCAATTGCTACGAGAAAAAGCTTGTTGCAGTGCCTCATAGAACCTGTACTTTCGTATGAATGTGAAGACACTGAGCAGTCACACTGAATCTGCTGGCTGTGGAACTGAGGTTTCTGAGGAGAAGGCAAAGCGACACAGTGGGATTCAAACTGCCGGGGCCTATGTTGGCTATAGTTATCCACCAGGGGCATGATTCGAACCTCACATAATACCAACTAGCCCCATTACATACTCGACCACTGCCACACTACCCCACCACACAGTAGGATTCGAACCTGTCAAGCGCAATGGCAGTAACTAGACACCACTGTTATACACTGATAAAACCCATATGACCAAATAGACACCCCCACAGACTGTCGACTGGTAATTTTTAACAACGAAAATGCACTGAGATTTTAACCCGACACCTCCAAACAATGCCTATAACCTCTTGTTTGTATCCCTTAACATAACACTGACGCCCTATAACACACCACCAGCTGTCATCATCACAAACTAATTACCAAAAATATAACCAATATTTCTTATACCACCTACCTATTCAAATAGACACCCCCCACAGACTGTCGACAGGTAATCTTTAACAACGAAAATGCACTAAGATTCGAATCCGACCACCAGCTACCCTTCGAACACACCACTGTGATTCGAGTCCGACACCTACAACGACGACACAGAGAACCTCTGACTCCTGGCCGGGACTATTTTACAATAGCTGGAGATATAATCTCGAATTAAAAAAAGAATTTGTACCGCACCGAAAATAGGTTACCATGTAGCTGGTTGAGTTATAAAACAAAAAAGGTACTGAGTTGTAGCAGCTGTGTGCTTGTTTATGTGTTGAAATAATAAAGAGCCGGTCGAATATAATTAACTTCATCTTGCTATCCATAAAATTTCATCGTTGAGCTTTACCGAGCGTTGCAACATCTGTTATATGATAACTATCACATTATTTGTTAATGGTACGGGGCAGCTGCGGACATCAAAACAAACGGGAAGTTAATGAATGCCTTTCCCGACGACAGTTTGTAAAACACTTAGGGCGAATGGGGGTATAAACAATACAGCGTAATGTGTCAGGCGGCATGTGCTTTGTAAAACATAACAACTATCTGATTAATATCCACTGCTGCCATGCAAAATTTACAACCATTTTAACCGACAGACAATCCAAAAAAAAAAAAAAATCGATCTCGGAAAATACGAAACGAGGAAGGACCCAGGCCACAACGAGGGATGCAGCGGCATCCCTCGTAATCCCTCACCATCCCTCTCAAAACCGCCCTCATTACGAAGTCTATTACTCTTTCATTTCTATTGAGGAGGAGGAGGAGGAAGAAGAAGAAGAAGAAGAAGAAGAAGAAGAAGAAGAAGAAGAAGAAGAAGAAGAAGAAGAAAAAGTAGAAGAAGAAGAAGAAGAAGAAGAAGGAGGAGGAGGAGGAGGAGGAGCAGCAGCAGCAGCAGCAGCAGCAGAAGAAGAAGAAGAAGAAGAAGAAGAAGAAGAAGAAGAAGAAGAAGAAGAAGAAGAAGAAAAAGAAGAAGATGGAGCAGCAGCAGCAGCAGCAGCAGCAGCAGCAGCAGCAGCAGCAGCAGCAGCAGCAGCAGCAGCAGCAGCAGCAGCAGCAGCAGCAGCAGCAGCAGCAGCAGCAGCAGCAGCAGCAGCAGCAGCAGCAGCAGCAGCAGCAGCAGCAGCAGCAGCAGCAGCAGCAGCAGCAGCAGCAGCAGCAGCAGCAGCAGCAGCAGCAGCAGCAGCAGCAGCAGCAGCAGCAGCAGCAGCAGCAGCAGCAGCAGCAGCAGCAGCAGCAGCAGCAGCAGCAGCAGCAGCAGCAGCAGCAGAAGAAGAAGAAGAAGAAGAAGAAGAAGAAGAAGAAGAAGAAGAAGAAGAAGAAGAAGAAGAAGAAGAAGAAGAAGATCCACTCACAAGTCATGCTGTTTAGAAGTGAGAAGCTATGTCCTACAGTTGTGTGCCACCCTGACGATTCCTACGTCTTATATCAGAGCATTTTACTGTATGCATACAAGTAACATCTATTGGTATAATGTCGAGCATGTTGTAGAACACATTACTACACACTTACCGGAGACTGCCACCTGTCGCTTTCGCACCAGATCTGACTTGTTGCCCACCAGGATGATGGCGCGGTCTGTGCCAACATTGACCCTCAACTGGCGGGCCAGGTCACGGGAGACGATGAAGCTGTTGCGGTCGACGATTGAGAACACCACAATGTAGGCGTCCACGTTGACGTCGTCTGATTGATAGGCCTGCAGACATCGGGGGGGGGGGGATACATTGACAGGTTAGGTGGTTATTAGGTTGTTAGCTGGTTAGTTGGTTAGTTGGTAAGCTAGCTAGCTAGGAAGTTTGTTAGCTAGTTAGTTAGTTAAATAGCTAGCTGACTTACTGACTGGCACCTGGCCGTCATGACAGACGATAATTTGTAAAATGGAGTTATACCTCTCCATAGCACAATGCCTGGACTGAATTTAGCGACCATGTGTTGCCCGTGCAGCATGATCCATCTCTCGGCCTGACTAATTTACTCCAGAGGAAAGGTAACACCAATACGTCTGGAACAAGGCAGGTTGCAGAAGCTGCCGGATCAGCAAAGCAATGCTCTAACTGTCCACCTGTCGGAGCTTCGATCCTAGACCAGTTGGCGGCCAAGGCTTAGGGCCTGGTTTGCCCTGCCATGACATTTTATCTTTAGGTTGCATATCCACGCACCAGGATAAGGTTTATATCCTCCACAATTCGCTGCTCGGTCCGAAGCCATTGGCACAATGTAGGGTGTCAGGTTTGGTAAGCGTCGCCCAACATTCGGCGCTAACAGAAAGCAGGTAGTACCGTCTACTGTTATATGGTAGCTCTGTCACATCTGACTAAGACCCAACATTCGGCGCTAACAGAAAGCAGGTAGTACCGTCTACTGTTATACGGTAGCTCAATCATATCTAAGACCCTTCACCATATAGCTACCTAGTTAGTTAGTTAGCTAGTCATTTAGTTAGCTATTAGAGTATCATCCTTACACTCCGGACAAGTCCATCGGTGCTCAGATCCTTCCCACAATATATACATCAGCGTCCGGTGGCTAATATTGTCAGTTCTGTGTTGGTCTGCGAGACCGATGTCGCTTTCGTGTCTGGCCGTACCAGTTCTTACTCAATCTGGACAACTCTCTCGTCATCTCTCTAAGGGCATTAATAACATCGGTACGATCCATGTGATGACCATCTGCAGGGAATCGTCATTAACATCATGTGCCATGCCAGTAAGTGTGGGCGGTCATGTTGTGCCATCTCACTCGATCAACAGAGTCGTGGATCAGCTCAGCGTTTCTGTCTCGACCATACAACGTGGCCAAGCTATCCAGGTATTTACTTCTCTGTCCTACCCTTGTTCTCTTCCCCTCGATCTTGACAGTTGTCACCAATTTCTCCAATTTATTTCTTCTCATAACGTGCCCAAAAAATTGTAACTGTCTACGTCTAATTTCTCTAATCAGTTTACGGTTTTCATTTATTTCTTGTAGGACTTGGTCATTGGTTTTTCTGTCTATCCATGGTATTCTTTGCATTTTCCACAGAAAAAACAGTTTCACAGCCATCAGATGTTTTTCAGTTTGTTTGTTCATTATCTACGCTTCACATCCGTACATCTGCAGGGGAACAGGAACGGAGCATAATGGGGACAACCCGTTGCTATGAGGTTGGAACTACGACTAACTAACTAACTAACTAACATCTGCAGGGGATGCAGAATCTGCATGTTTCTCAGCTCGTTCATTTCCCACACAGGTAAATTCACGGGTATTCCCGTAAAAGTAAAGGAAGCGAGTAGAGATAGATGAAGACACGCATTATCATAATGGGTTATGATGAGTTGTTAAAAAAAAAAAGAATTAAAAAGAGGATCGACTTCATTGCACCTGTTTTTATCCCATACGGCTCGGTCTCTTTCCACACACACACCTGCCAAACCCGTCACACAAAGCATGAACCCTTTAGCTCCAACGTCGACCCCCAGGAGACTCCACATTTCGTAACGTGACTAAATATATACAACCACCATCTTGTCCTGATGTGGGTAATCTTCCTCGTCTTCTTCTCTTTATTACACTACTACTGCTGTTTCTATGACTAAAGCTGCTGCTGCTGCTACTACTACTACTACTACTACTACTACTACTACTACTACTACTACTACTACTACTACTACTACTACTACTACTACTACTACTGCTATTACTAATATTACTACTACTACTACTACTACTACTACTACTACTACTACTACTACTACTACTACTACTACTACTACTACTACTACTACTACTACTACTACTACTACTACTACTGCTGCTGCTATTACTACTATTACTATTAATACGACGGCGACAACTACTACTACTTCTACTACTACTACTACTACTACTACTACTACTACTACTACTACTACTACTACTACTACTACTACTACTACTACTACTGCTACTACTACTACTACTACTGCTACTACTATGCACAGGGACACACACACACGTAAACACACACACACACACACGCGCGCGCGCGCGCAAAGTCACTCACATTGCATACTCATAAAACTCACAGAGACACAAGCAAAAACAAGCAATTTCACACAAACAAACAAACACACACACACACACACACACACACACACACACACACACACACTCTCAGAAAGCACAGACAGACACTCGCACACTCACTTACAGACACTCAAACACTCACAAAGCACAGACAAACACCCACAAAGTATAGACAGACAGACACTCACAGAAGTACAGACAAACACACACAAAGTATAGACAGATAGACACTCACAGAAGCACAGACATTTACATACGCACATACATACATACATACATACATACATACACAAGCACAGATAGACACACACAAGCACAGACAGACATATAGAAGCACAGACAGACATATACAAGCACAGACATATATACACAAGCACAGACACTCATAAAGCACAGATAGACAGGTACTTACAAAGCACACACAAATAATACACAAGCACAGGCACACATACACAAGCACCGAAGCACCGCCAGATAAACAGAAGCACAAACAAACATACACAAGCAAAGAGAGACAAACACAAGCAAAGACAGACAAATACAAGCACACACAAACATACACAAGCACAGACAGACATACACAAGCACAGACATAGATACACACGCACAGATACTCAACAAAGCACAGACTCTCACAAAGCACAGACCCTCACAAAGCACAGACAGATAGACAATCACGAAACACACACAGACATACACAAACACAGACATACATACACAAGCACAGACAGACATACACAAGCTCAGACAAACACTCACTCACCACACACATACAAACACTGAGCACACACACATACATGCGTACACACACTTGCCACACACGAAACTGCACACACACACACACACACACACACACACACACACACACACACACACACACACATACACACACGATCACTCACGTCTACTCCATCAATAAATTCCATGACTGACTCCTCCCCGTCTAAGAGAACCGGAACTATCGTGGTGTTCTGGTCGCCGTCACCTGGTGGAAACATCAAAAGAGCATAATCAATATTTTCTTATTTTTTCCTTTCATCTTCTTGTGACGTGTAGAAATTATTAGCATCATGTGCCATGCCGATAAGCTAGGACAGTCCCAGCTCGCTATCTCACACGAACGCTGGCGTTCTGGATCAGGTCTGTGTCTTGAACTGGTTATATGGCCAAGCGATCCAAGTATTAATCTCTCTGCCTTTCCCGTGTTATTTTCCCATCAATCTTGCAAGTTGTCACCAAGTTCTCCAGTGTATTTCTTCTCATAAGTTGTCACCAAGTTCTCCAGTGTATTTCTTCTGATAACGTGTCGAAAAAAAATGTTGACAGTCTACATTTAATCTTTCTAATTAGTTTACAGTGTTTATTAGTTTCTAGGAGGAATGTGTCTCTGGTTTTCTGCTCGTCCACAATAGTCTTTGCTTTCTCTTTAGAAAACACATTTCCACTGTCATTATATGTTTCTCAGCCTGTCTGCTTATTGTAAATATTTCACATGTATACACGCATACGTTCCATATGTCACTAGATTTTTCACTTCAACTGACAGTACATTCTTTAAAAAAACATACAAATGTGAGTATTCAAAATAATGTAATACTGTAGTGGATTTGAATAACGAAGACACAAACAATAGCTTGCACGATTTATTGTCTGGCATATGTGAATATGTTTTCCATCTTGCAGAAGGCTAACTATGACGATTATGGTGTAATGTCTACAATCATCTTCCTTACAATGTTAAGACTATTCCGGGATTGCTGTACCGATTCTTCGAACACACCCCATATGAAAGCTGTTTAAACGTTTCTCTTGGTGTGAGTAAGTTGTCCAGGTTTCACTGCCATAAAGAAGAGTACTAAGGACACAGGCTTGATAGACAAGGACTTTTGTTTTGGCAGTAAGCTTCCTGTTCATTGTTGAGGGTCTGTTCAAGGCACTAAAGAAGATTGGCTGCCCACCAACTCTTCTGTCCATTGTGGAATCGTTCCACACAGGCATGAAGGGTATAATTAAGTTTGATGGTGCAACTTCTGAAGAGTTTGAAATCAAGAGTGGAGTTAAGCAAGGTTGTGCACTAGCTCCCACCCTCTTTGGAATATACTTTTCACTTCTACTGAAATATGACTTTCATGATCAGGATGGTGGTATACACATTCACTCACGCTCAGATGGTGGCCTCTACAATGCTCAGAGATTGAAGGCCAAGACCAAAATTAGGAGGGTACTGATCAGAGAGTTGCTTTTTGCAGATGATGCTGCAATTACGGCCCACTCTGAGGAAGAATTACAATGTCTACTGTTTGCATTCTCCAATGCTTGTTCGGAATTTGGTTTAATAATTAGAAAAAAGAAGACACAGATTATTTCACAAGGTGCACATGGGGTACCATCAATCTTTATTGACGACGCCGAACTAGAGATGGTAGACCATTTTACATATCTAGGATCAGTGGTAAATAGCAAATTATCCCTAGATCAGGAGATCAACATCCGGATTGGTAAGGCAGCAACAACAATGTGGAATATACCACAAAGCAAACCATATACAACGATGACCCTGGTACTGCGATATATCGTCCTTCTGTCCAAATCCATTCATCACGTGTCATGGTGCAGCACCAGATTTGTGACGTCATATTTTACTATAGAAAATGTCTACCACCGCAAGCGAAACGTCACAAAAGTGGACCGCATGTGGCCTTTGACCTGCCAAGGGATATAACTCATGAATAAATAAGCGAGTATTCTTACACTATTACCTCTCTTTTATGTTGCGAATTTTATGTTTTTTTAAATTTAATAATTGCTGTTAATATTAGTTGTAGTGGGTGATGCTTAAACACTATCATCATATTATTGATTCTGTGTTAGGGTTACAGCACCTTCTCCTCCTCGGTTTTTTCCTCCTTTTTTTCGTCTTCGCTATCTCACACGATCATCAGATCGGTGGATCAGCTCAATGTTTCGTCTCTATTATGTTGCGTGGCTGAGCCATCTAGATATTTAGCTCTCTGCATTCCCCTTTTTGTTTTCCCCTCATTTTCCCAGTTGTCACCAAATTCCCCAGTTTATTTCTTCTCACAAAGTGCCCACAAAATCTTCACTACGTCTAATTTCCTTAAACAGGAACTTCTTACCCCGTCCCGCTAAAGCGCACGCTGAATTTGTTTGGGTGCTGCATTTGTATTCATCTTCACAGAGACTGGAACCAGATCGCTACGGCGAAGGTAGCCTTTTGTAAGTTGGAAAACAGACTGACGATTGACTATGCCACTTGCAACAAAACATCTTATGGGTGGTGTATTGAAGAGATTAGAACAAGAATCACCGTGTCGAGGATAGCCGACTTCATTGCACTGGTTGTTATCCCATATGGTTCAGTCTCTTTCCGGCAGCTCGGAAAGCGTCGCACAAAGCACAAACTCCCGTAGTTCCAGCGACGGTCCACAGGAGTCTCCGAAAATAAATACACTCGTGAACCGAATGACACGGCCCAGATTCGAACCCACAACCTTCGGAGCCCGGAGACTTCTGCTTGAAGAGATAGACAAGAATAGATATGGCGAATGTAGCCTTTTGTAGGTTGGAAAACATACTGACCAATTAAAAAAAAATGTCAATTGCAACGAGAAATTTGCGTTGAAGTGCTAAATAGAACCTATATTTTTGTATGAATGTGAAACGTGGACAATGGGCAGATAAGCTAAGAAAAAACATAATGGCAGTGGAAATGTGGTTTCTGAAGAAAATGCAAAGAATACTATGGACAGACGCAAACATCAATCAACAAACTCTACAAGAAACAAATGAAAACGTAAACCGATTAGAGAAATTAGATGTAGACAAAATTTGTTTAAGCGCAAAAGCAGTAGTAAGACAGAAGAAAGAAGAAGAAGAAGAAGAAGAAGAAGAAGAAGAAGAAGAAGAAGAAGAAGAAGAAGAAGAAGAAGAAGAAGAAGAAGAAGAAGAAGAAGAAAGAGAAGGATGCGGAGGAGGAGGAGGATGAAGGGGGGCGGAGGAGGAGGAGGAGGGAAAAGAAACTACTGTATCTTTAATAGATAATACCATCAGATCGCCACCTCCTTCCCCGCCCGCCCCTCTGTATAGTTTCGCGCCACCCACCCAGACACATGACATTCCCGAGCAGAAGAACCATCATCACTTCCCTTCCCTGTAACTATAAAAAGCCTATCTCATTAAACAACACGAGACAATCCAAAAAGTCTCCTGATTACGTTTCTTATTTTTGTCTACGCTAAGAAGATTACATTTTGTAGGGACACATTTCATTATTTCTGAGAAGCTGTCTGTCTGATTACTTTTTATATTTTCTATAATTACCAGGCAATTGCTATTTCCAATACGTTCTTGCTTATTTATCAGAAAAATCACACATTACGAAATTCGAATTTAGTTCTTGTTGCTGCAGTTTCTTGCCTTTTTATACCTTGTGTGTGTGTTTTTTTTAAAAACCATTTTTCCCATTTTGTACTATTACTGGCATCTCGCCGTGTTGACAGACGATAGTTTGTTACATTGTGCCAACAAAAAGGCATAAAAACCTCTCCATAGCACAAAGCCTGTGTTGAATTGTAGAGACCATGCGTTGCCCATGCAGCGTGATCCCTCTCTCAGCATGCCTAGTTTACCTCAGAGGAAAGGTAACACCAACACGCCTGGAACCAGACCAACTGCAGAAGCTGTCGGATCAGCAAAGCAATGCTCTAGCTGTCCGCCTTTCGGAGCTTCGATTCTAGACCAGTTGTCAACCCAGTTTTAGGGACTAATCTACCCTGCCATGACATTTAGTCTTTAGGTTGGATTTCCTCCCCCTAAGGCGTGTGCCCTCTCAATTACGCTCCTCCGCCCGAAATCTTTAGCACAGTATGAGGTGTCGGGTTTGGTGATTGCAGACCAACATTCGGTGCTAACAGAAAGCAGGTAGTGCTTTAGATTATTTTAGATAGATAGTTTCCGTGTTTTTCTTCTTCTTATTTTCTTGTGGTTTCTACTATATCTTGTTTTCATATTATTACTGTAATTTCTAGTGTTCGCCTATTTGTTTGTATATTAGTATTGCTTCTGTAATATTTATTTTTCTTTACACTCCCCATGCTTTCTGTTAATTTCTGTGATGTGTTAATTTCTTATAGTTTATGTGATACATACATTGTAAAATGTTTATTTAATATGTTTGTTTTAAAAATAGTTTCTGTCGTGTGTTATATTCTGATAGTTTTCGTGATAAGTTAATGTGTGATAGCTTCTGAATATTCACTTTTTTCGTATAATTGTTATTATAACCGGCTCCGTGGGGAAGGTGTTACGGTCGCAATTCGTAATCCCTCATACCGCGTTCGAAACACAGCTGCGGGCAATTTGTTTGTTTTTGTTTGTTAATGAAAAGGCTTGGGGCGGGTCATTCAGAAAACAATGGCAAACTACTGAACGTAAACTTGCTCAGGAATCACTAACGGACAAAAAATGCTTGTTTTGATTGCTACGTCCTATAAAGGATATGCTACTAACTTTTAATTTCTGTGTTTGTTTAATTGCGCGTCAATTCAGCTTCGTGCAGTCCATCTCTTGATGTTGTCCACCACATGTTAAATTGTCTTCCAGTCCACCACTTGATATTGTCTACCACATGTTAAATTGTTTTCCAGTCCACCACTTGGTATTGTCCACCACATGTTAAATTGTCTTCCAGTCCACCACTTGATGTTGTCCACCACATGTTAAATTGTCTTCCAGTCCACCATTTGATATTGTCCACCACATGTTAAATTGTCTTCCAGTGCACCACTTGATGTTGTCCACCACATGGTAAATTGTCTTCCAGTCCACCATTTGATAGTGTCCACCACATGTTAAATTGTCTTCTAGTCTACCACTTGATATTGTCCACCACATGTTAAATTGTCTTCCAGTACACCATTTGATAGTGTCCACCACATGTTAAATTGTCTTCTAGTCTACCACTTGATATTGTCCACCACATGTTAAATTGTCTTCCAGTCCACCACTTGATATTGTCAGAGTCTTGCTTAGAGCAAGATAAGTAGCTCGTTTTCTGGCAAGTGTGAAGCAATATCAAACTATCAAATCACACGAAGTGAATATCCGAAAGTATTATTCACAAGCTTTATTTACGCGCTGCATTTATTATCGCACAAACCTCGCACAATAACAATCCATAGCAATCATTACGGCATGAACAATATCACTACAATACATAATAATACATGCAAGCAATAAACATCTCACTTAAAAGTCACACTATTCAAGCGTTCGAACCAGTCTCCCACTGTCGTACAGGCTAGCTCTCAATGCAGATTCAAACACCACTCGCAGACCCATGCGACCTGTCCATTCAAACACCTAAACCCGTCTGCCAGATCTGGCGTTCTACACGCTACACGCCAGTCGGCGCTCACGTCAGCTGGTGTGACCCCTGCCAGGTTCACGGGGTGTACTGCTGACCAGCGGTCGTTTAAGCGTCGCTCAATAGCTGTGCTTGGCTGCTTATACGGGCGTCGTCGAAGACGCCGCATTCCCTCTGCAGTGTTTAACATCACTCAGGGTTGCGTGATGTTATGTTGTCTGGCGTTGGTACAGACAACGCGTCGCAACCTCGGATGTGAGACCTTGACACTCTCCACACCCCTTTTTCATGGAAGGATTTCCTTTCATGTACAATATATATAGGTGTTATTAAACCTGTCAACGTCGAACATTATACGTTAATAGTTATTATAATTATATACAGGTGACTAGTAAGCAATATGTATACAACAATTGTGTTGCACTATGAAGTACAACAGTCAAGTACAATCTATTTAATGGGCATTACCTCGCTGTGACACAGCTAGTCCGGTAGGTATCGGCTAAACTGGCCCCTACCTCACAACCAAGAACAAAAATACTAAAATCATCAGGTCAAGCCGTGAGCATCTCCCTCTGAGATAGCTCCATCATCAGACCTCTGTTTAGAGTTTCTAATGAAGGTCAACAGTTTTGGCAATATACTGTCCATATCTAAACGACGTCACATTGACATGTTATATATCAAGCACACATGTTAATGGTTACAATACATAGTTACATATCACCAAAAATTTAGAATAATGTCCCCTGGTTATTATTCCAAACATTTAGGACCAATAATTTATCGTCGTTTACAAGACATAAATTAGTACTACAAATTTATTTCTTAGTGTGATAATTTGATACTTATTGACAAATGTGCACAAAAAGTCACGTTTGTAAAGAAGCAATCAAGTTACGATGCTGAGATTACATATTATAAAAATCGACATATACAATTCCGTATATGGACATATTTTAAATCACATTTTAATACAATCGTCATACATTTATAGACTTTTTAGCGTAGTCTGCTAACTTTTAAATTAATATGCAAAAAATATTCGGAAGTATACAGCTGTACTATTTTACATATGTGTTGTGGTGTCATTCACACGACATTAGTCCGTTCTGGGTGGCTATTATATAAACGGAGTAGTAGTTGTTACTATCAGCTGTTGAATCATTTCTTCCGCTTTCTGCTCGGATTGTACTGTCGCAGTCATCTTTCGTACCTTGTTAAAACGTCTTGGACACATCGGTCTGGATATCTTCGGGATTACTTCACGTTGTAGTGGCTTGGTAAGTTCCTGGATCCTATAGTGTTGTCCAGTGACACTTCTCTGTAGTGTATGGTTGTTACAATATTTATCTATTTACAATAATAATCACATTCTTTCTCATATCTCATAGTTATACAACACATTAGTTTATATCATAATGATTCCATTCTTTCACATATCTCACAATTATACACGCCTTCATTCGCATGATAATAATAAGAATCCAAATATGTACATAAGTTATATACATTGGGAGATACAATCTACCCCATCACATTGGTGTACCCAGCGTTACTGACACATTGTCACAATTGGCTGTGGTACTGAGCACTATCTACGTTGCAGTTTTATACACCCTCTGCACTGTGCTCTGGTGTTGACTGGGTATTAGGTTCGTCGTATGGACATCTCGACAAAAGAACTGCAAGACAGTTTTGTGAACCCTTTATATGGTTAATTTCATAGCTATAGTCCTGCAGAAGAAGGGACCATCTTGCCACCTTGCTGTTACTTGGCGTTCCTCTGGTAACAATTGTCAGCGGACTATTATCTGTTTCAATAATGAAATGTTTGCCTAACAAAAATCTAGAAAGTTTACGTACCGAAAATACCATGGCAAGAGCCTCGAGTTCCGGTGTACTGTAATTTCGTTCGCTGGTGTTCAGTTTTCGAGAGACGTAGTATACTGGGTACAAGATTTGGTCGTGTTCTTGGAGAAGCACACCTCCAATGGCTACGGAGCTCGCATCACATCTTAATCTAAAAGTAATATTCAAATTTGGCAATTTCAGAATTTCAAAAATATGAAAGAATCTTCGTAAATGCTGGCCTTAAACATTCACTGTTTACAATCACATTGGGGTGTTTATTTGTTAGTAGATCAGTGAAACATTTGGTCAATTCTGCAAAATGAGGAATAAACTGTCTATAATAGTTTAAAAGACCTAACACACTTCGCAACTGTTTCTTAGTTGTCGGAAGCGACAATTTCAAAATTCTGGACATGATGTTATCGTCAGTTGATATAAAGCCCTTTGAGATCTTATAACCCAAAAATGAAATTTCCTGAAAGGCTATATCAACTTTGGAAGGTTTTACAGTCAGTCCATGATGTTTAATCCTGTCAAATGTCTGCTGTAGTGCTGTTATGTGTTCTGTCATGTCCTTTGTGTGTATGCAAATGTCGTCCATGTACCAAATGATGTTAGCAATGTCAGTCAAAAGAATTTTGTCATTCTGACGAAAGTAGCTGGTGCATTGACTAATCCGAAAGGTAGTTTACACCATTCGTATAAACCCCACGGTGTGGCAAATGCAGTTAGATGTATACTATCAGGATGTACAGCTATCTGCCAGTAGCCTTTTGTCATGTCAAGTTTAGTAAAATAACGTGAGTCAGATAGTTCAGTCAAGATGTCTTCACAGTTGCTCATCGGTTCTAAATCCAACTGTGTAATGCTGTTAAGTTTACGATAGTCCACACAAAGTCTAATAGTTTTGTCCTTTTTCCGTACTAAAACTTTTTGTGAACAGAAATGAGATTGTGAACGTCGAATGATATGATTTGCTTCTAAATCAATGATTTCTTGATGAAGTTTTTCTTTATAGTGTATAGGGATGGAATATGGTCTACACTTCATAGGAACGTCGGATGTCAAGATGATTTGGTGTTGAACTAAATCTGTCTGTCCTGGGCTGTTAGAAAAGATCGTCCTGTATTCTTGTATCAGTTGTCTGCAACTGTCAGTCTGTGTCTGTGTCAGTTTAGGATTTACCTTAATGTCCTGTAAGTTGGTCGTCGTGTCAAGAACTGGTTTGGTATCTCGTCAGTGTCGTTGTCGTCCGTCTGGTCCACTATGGAGGTGCTTGCTGCAGTCTCTACTTGGTCGTCTTGCCTGTGATGATATGGTTTGAGCAGGTTAATATGGAAAATTTTATGTTTGTCCCTAACTGCAATTTCGTAATCTACCGTCGAAATTTGTCGTAGTACTTTGAACGGTCCTTGCCATGAGTCAGTTAGGAGATGTCTATCACTTGGCAAAAGAAGAAGAACGTCCTGTCCTGGCGTCAGTGCAATAGTTCTATTTCCTCTGTTAGCATATTGTCGGTAAATAGCTCCTGATTTTTGGAGAGCTTCTTTAGCTAACACACATGATTTCATAATTCTATCACGCAATGATGTTACATGTTCATATGGTGAAATGGGTATAGGCACCGTTGTACTTTCAGTCAACATAGATTCATACAGAGATAATGGGACCGTGGTTGTGCACCATATAAGATTTCGAATGGTGAAAACCCCGTGCTGGAATGGGGCACTTCCCTATATGCAAACAAAATTGCAGGCAGATAAGTATCCCAATCTTCAGGATGTTCTTGGGTTACCTTAGAGAGCATATGTTTCATATCGCCATTAATCTTTTCCACTATACCGGTCGAATGTGGGTGGTATGGACTGTTGAAGCATTGTTTAACACCCAACATTTTGGTAAAGGCTTGTGTAGCTGAGGAAATAAACTGGCTACCCAGATCTGAAAGGATGGTATCAGGGAATCCTACCCTCGCAAAAATATGAAAGAACACTTCCATGATGTCTTTGGAAGTTATGTTCTTCAATGGAATCGCTTCTGGCCATCGAGTACATAGATCAATGGGTGTTACAATGTACCTATTACCTTTAGATGCTACATGGTTCAGAGGACCAACTATATCGACCGAGATCTTTTCAAACGGTCTACTAGCCAAATCAGTAACTTGCAATTCAGCTTGTGGGTGTTTACCCTTTTTGACAAGCTTTTGGCAGATGTCGCACGATTTGCAATACTGTTTGGTATCGCTGCAAAACTTTGGCCAATAAAATTGAGTCAGTAACCTTGCTCTAGTTTTAGCATACGCCATGTGTCCTGCAAAGGGTATGTCATGAGCTAGATTCAATGCTTGCTTGCGGTTTTCTAACGGTAGCACTGTTTGTTCGATAGTGCTGGAACCTTTGGTGTAGTACCGTGTTAGAATTCCGTTCTTCAGAGCAAAGTACCATTGAGCATTCTTTGCTACTCTTGGCTTTTGGCCTACAAGTTTAAAATACTTTTGCAGAGATCGATCGGCTTTTTGAGATGTTATAAACGTCTCCCTAGTTGTTTCAGGAGATGTTACAACTGGACTTATTCGTTGTAAAGCCTCTGTCTGATCGATTCGATCTTGCGTCTGTGCAGTAGATCTAGTTACTGCATTTACTACATTACAACGATCATTCTCATCACACATTGATATTACATTCACACAATTACATGTATGTTCTGGCGTCGCCAGGTTGGTATTTGTACATTCGTTTACAGGTGGTAATACATCATGAATGGTGATTGGTGATGACGATGAAATGGTAGTATCACTATTACAAATGACAGTTGATGTACTACTGTCATGTGGTATGTCATTCACTTCAGGAAGGTTTCCAATGATAATATTGCAACAAGGATTGGTTAATGCTGCGCATTTAACCTTTCCTGTAAGGAATGGTGTAGTTATATATGCCCATGCAAGTGGATATTTCTCTATGTTTCCTGAGAACGTCCTGCATGTGACATATTTACCACTATATTGTGTTGGTAAAATGTAATCTCTCTTTACACCAATGAGAGTACTGCCGCTATCACGTAAAACTGTGGCAGCTCTACCATTAACATACCCCTGGTGGATGTTTAGTTTACCTTTGGAGTTTACTACAGAATTGGCCTCCTCACTGGTAACAGGTATAGAATGGCCGCATGTTAACACGCCATCCTCATGAAATTGATCACAAATGGTACATTTTTCATGATGGAACACCTCAATGGAATGTGCTGAGTTTACTGGGTGATCTTGTACACTTTCATCATCTGAAGAAGAATTGTCAAACATGGCTGCATTAGCCTTTCTGGTCATTGACCGGCCTTTACAATTCTTCCGCCAGTGGCCATAAGCTTTACAAAGATAACATTTGGTAACGCTTCTGTAGTTCTTCCTTTCTTTATCTTGCTTAGAAATGTAATTATGCAAGTAAGCAGTGTACCCAGGATGTTTGTCGCACATCTCATTCTCATTGTGTGAATAATCGCAATATTTGCACTGATATAATTTCTCTGCAGCTTGTTTATAAGGTCTTTGTTTGGTATTCGACCATGCCTGATATTTGCCATATGTAGCTGCTGCTACAAAGTCTGTGCTGGTCAGACTACTAGAGAAACATTGCTTATTAGCTGCAAAATACCCAGAGCCACGACTTTCGATCTGTTGAACACTTTCACACTGACATTCCAACAAAAATTTAGAAAAGGGGGGTGGGAGAGATGCGATAATCTTATCTCTCAACATAAGATCAACTAATTTGTCATAACTTCCATTTACTTTGGCTGCTGACAGCCATTTAGAAAAAATATTTTGAATTTCTGAGATGTAATCAGAGAACGTGTGTGTTGGCTTAGGAGACAACTTTCTAAACTGTTCTCTATAACCTGATTCATCTAGCAAAAAATGTGACATAATTTTCGCTTTGATGTACAGATAATCTTCTTTCAGGTCATTTGGGATCGACTCTATGACTTTAAGAGGTTCCCCAGAAAGACTTCTTACATATACTATCCCCCATTCAGGTTGTGGATTTTGTAATGATCCATAACAAATTCAAAATATTGGGTAAATGCTGCTATGCAATCACCTGTGTTGTAACTTCTGATCAGACCTTGGTACTTTTTATGAGGTTGGTCTTTGTCTGTGTCTCTATTAGCTTTATCTTTAGAAGATTCAGATTTTAGCTGTTCAATTTTTAGTTGTGTTTCTTGCTCTTCTCTCTTACTTTGGGCTAAGATCTCAGCTTGCCTCACTGCAGCTTCTGACTGTTTTAAAGCAGCTTCTGATTGTACTTGTTGAAGCTTTAGAGCAGCTTCTGATTGTGCCTGCTGAAGCTTTAAAGCAGCTTCTGAGTCTGCCTGTTTACTTTTCAGAGCAGCTTCTGATTGCTTTAGAGCGGCTTCTGCTTGTGCCTGTTGAAGCTTTAACGCCCTTTTGGCCGCTCTCTCATCCCTCTCACTAATTTGCTCTTGCTTCAAAAGATATTCTGCATATTTACTTTCACTCCATGTTCTCAATCCCTCACCAGACATATTTATTTTTAAACCCATTTCAATGAAATCGTTTAGAGAAGACATGATGAACAATAAGTATGATTGAATAAATATAAACAAAATTACTTATGATGTTAGTAAGTTACAAATATTTCTAGCACAGTTGATGTTTAAAGCCAGACTAACGAAAGTATAAAGAAGAATGAAAAAAATTTTTATACTCAAGTAATCCTTGGTCAATGTGCTGTTCAGTGGTGCTCGAAATCACACTTTAACGTCTTTCAGGTTGACGCACAAAAAAAATTTTTTGAAGTTCACCAGGCTCAGGTAAAGTTGACACCAAAAAAAAACCTGTACTTTTTAAACTAACCGAATTTAGAACGTTTGTAAATGTATGGTGTGTGTAATGTCACTGAAGTCTGTAAAGGTTTGTATGTTGTCAAGTATTATTGTTAGTCGTTACCACAATCAACAACTTTCACGCTCACACTAACCCTACTCAATGACATTCAAGGGCACGGCCGCCATTTTGGATTTTGGGTACAAAATTTGTTGACTTTAGTGATAAGTCTGAAAACGCCTCGGTTGGCTTCAAATAATATCTTCACACTTATAATTTAATGAAATCAACACTATTTAATCGTTACTTTACCTTAATCTATGACTTGCGCACTTCTATCGGCATGTTCACATTCGCTTCAAACTCGGACAAAAAAATTTACAAGTTCGCATTTGGATCAAAACCCGGACGAAAGCCACCACGTTCGCACTTGTCAGAGTCTTGCTTAGAGCAAGATAAGTAGCTCGTTTTCTGGCAAGTGTGAAGCAATATCAAACTATCAAATCACACAAAGTGAATATCCGAAAGTATTATTCACAAGCTTTATTTACGCGCTGCATTTATTATCGCACAAACCTCGCACAATAACAATCCATAGCAATCATTACGGCATGAACAATATCACTACAATACATAATAATCCATGCAAGCAATAAACTTCTCACTTAAAAGTCACACTATTCAAGCGTTCGAACCAGTCTCCCACTGTCGTACAGGCTAGCTCTCAATGCAGATTCAAACACCACTCGCAGACCCATGCGACCTGTCCATTCAAACACCTAAACCCGTCTGCCAGATCTGGCGTTCTACACGCTACACGCCAGTCGGCGCTCACGTCAGCTGGTGTGACCCCTGCCAGGTTCACGGGGTGTACTGCTGACCAGCGGTCGTTTAAGCGTCGCTCAATAGCTGTGCTTGGCTGCTTATACGGGCGTCGTCGAAGACGCCGCATTCCCTCTGCAGTGTTTAACATCACTCAGGGTTGCGTGTTGTTATGTTGTCTGGCGTTGGTACAGACAACGCGTCGCAACCTCGGATGTGAGACCTTGACACACCACATGTTAAATTGTCTTCTAGTCTACCACTTGATATTGTCCACCACATGTTAAATTGTCTTCCAGTCCACTACTTGATATTGTCCACCTTATGTTAAATTGTCTTCCAGTCCACCACTTTATATTGTCCACCACATGTTAAAATGTCTGCCAGTCCACCATTTGAAATTGTCCAAGACATGTTAAACTATCTTTCAGTCCACCACTTGTTATTGTCCACCACTTAATATTGTCCACCACGTGCTATTATACACCACTTGATACTGCCCACCACATGTTAAGCTGTCTTCCAATCCACCACTAGATATTGTCCACCACTTGATATTGTCCACCACTTGATATTGTCCACCACTTGATATTATCCACGACATGTTAAACTATCTTCCAGTCCACCGCTTTATATTGCACCATATGTTAAATTGTCTTCCAGACCTCCACGTGATATTGTCCACCACATGTTAAATTATCTCCTAGTTCATCTCTTAATATTGTCCACCACATGTTAAATTGTCTTCCTATCCACCACTTGATATTGTCCACCACATGTTACAATGTCTTCCAGTCCACGACTCGATATTGTCCACCACATGTTAAATTGTCTTCCAGACCACCACTTGATATTGTCCACCACATGTTAAACCGTCTTCCAATTCACATTTGATATTGTCCACCACTTGATATTGTCCACCACATGTTAAACTATCTTTCAGGCCACCGCATGATATTGTCCACCACATGTAAATTTGTCTTCCTGTCCACCACTTGATATTGTCCACCACTTGATACTGTCCACCACTTGATATTGTCAACCACTGGATATTGTCCACGTCATGTGTTTGTGTCCTCCAGTCCACCGCTTGATAATGTCCATAGAATGTAAATGTGTCCTCAAGTCCACCATTTGATACTGTCCATTTCATGTTAAATTGTCTTCCTGTCCACTACTTGATATTGTTCATCATATATTAAATTGTCTTCAAATCCATCACTTGATATAGTCCACCACGTGTAAGTTTGTCTTCAAGTCCATCACTTGATATAGTCCACCACGTGTAAGTTTGTCTTCAAGTCCATCACTTGATATAGTCCACCACGTGTAAGTTTGTCTTCAAGTCCATCACTTGATATAGTCCACCACGTGTAAGTTTGTCTTCAAGTCCATCACTTGATATAGTCCACCACGTGTAAGTTTGTCTTCAAGTCCATCACGTGATATAGTCCACCACGTGTAAGTTTGTCTTCAAGTCCATCACTTGATTTATTCCACCACGTGCAAGTTTGTCTTCAAGTCCATCACTTGATATAGTCTACCACGTGTAAGTTTGTCTTCAAGTCCATCACTTGATATAGTCCACCACATGATGATATCCACCACTTGTAAGGTTGCCTTCTAATGTACCAATTAACTATCAACCAGCACCCAACGCGGTTTCCATTAACCGCACTCCACCATCTTTCTACCAACCTTTATCAGACAAAACACAAACCATCCTACATAATTACTGGACAGTCTAGTAACACCATCTACCTACGCGTCTCCTCTTCCAGAGGGGGGTCATGGACTTATCTCAACCAAAGGTTTGGAATCAGTAACGATAACCCAACAGGACGCAATCCTACCAGAGGTTATGTACTTCAGACGTTGACGTCTTATCTCCCTTGTCGCAGACGTGTGGTTACGTCCGAGAGACAGATGTACTTGGCGTGACGTCCATTGCCGGCCCAGCGTAGATCAGACAAATATTGGAGTATTCCCACAAGGCGATGGTGTCAGCTTGATTGAGGGTCGGATTGATGGGTGGCTGGATGGATGGATGGACGGACGGTCGGATTGATGGGTGGCTGGATGGATGGATGGACGGACGGTCGGATTGATGGGTGGCTGGATGGATGGATGGACGGACGGTCGGATTGATGGGTGGCTGGATGGATGGATGGACGGACGGTCGGATTGATGGGTGGCTGGATGGATTGATGGACGGACGGTCGGATTGATGGGTGGCTGGATGGATGGATGGACGGACGGTCGGATTGATGGGTGGCTGGATGGATGGATGGACGGACGGTCGGATTGATGGGTGGCTGGATGGATGGATGGACGGACGGTCGGATTGATGGGTGGCTGGATGGATGGACGGACGGATGGGCAGATAGACGGTCGGATTGATGGGTAGCTGGATGGATGGACGGACAGACGGTCGGATTGATGGGTGGCTGGATGGATGGACGGACGGACGGGCAGATAGACGGACGGATTGATGGGTGGCTGGATGGATGGACGGACAGACGGTCGGATTGATGGGTGGCTGGATGGATGGACGGACGGACGGGCAGATAGACGGACGGATTGATGGGTGGCTGGATGGATGGACGGACGGACGGATTGATGGGTGGCTGGATGGATGGACGGACAGACGGTCGGATTGATGGGTGGCTGGATGGATGGACGGGCGGACGGGCAGATAGACGGTCGGATTGATGGGTGGCTGGATGGATGGACGGACAGACGGTCGGATTGATGGGTGGCAGGATGGATGGACGGACAGACGGTCGGATTGATGGGTGGCTGGATGGATGGACGGACAGACGGTCGGATTGATGGGTGGCTGGATGGATGGACGGACAGACGGTCGGATTGATGGGTGGCTGGATGGATGGACGGGCGGACGGGCAGATAGACGGTCGGATTGATGGGTGGCTGGATGGATGGACGGACGGACGGATTGATGGGTGGCTTAATGGATGGACTGGCGGACTGGCAGACAGACGGACGGATTGATGGGTGGCTGGATGGACGGACGGACGGACGGACGGACGGACAGACAGACAGACATACGAAGGGCGAAGGGCAGAGAGGCAGACAAGACAGACAGACAACATACAGGACAGAATGAAATACTACACGAGGTTCTGGAGGCACCTTAACACAATCATCGAACTGGAGCTAGCCATATCAAAACTGTAAATGAGAAAGTCACCAGGAGCTGATGGTATCTCCAATGAAATAATTTGGAACATAGGAACTGAGGCCAAAGCAAAGCTGTTGCAGATCTTCAATAACAGCTGGACCATAGGCAGTGTTCCACAAGCCTGGAGAGTAGCAATCATAATACCCCTCCTAAAATCAGGGAAAGATAGTTCCATTGCCCCCAGCTACAGTTAGCCAATTAGCCTCTGCCAGCTGTCTCTGAAAAACAATGGAGCGAATCAACAATCACAGACTGCGGTGGTACATTGAAAGTGAAATCGTCCTTGTGCCACAGTAGGCTGGCTTTAGGCAGTGCTACTCTACGGAAGATCAGACAACCTACCTCTCTCAAGAAATTGAGGATGCATTCCAAGAGAAGAAGCTGGTGCTTGCGGCATGGATAGATTTGAAGAAAGCCTTTGACAAAGTCTGGAAAGAAGGTCTTATGAAGAAACTGAGAAACTGTAAAGTCAGTGGAAGAATGTACAAATGGGTGAAAGCATACTTGCACAACAGAAGAGCCCGAGTACAGATAGACGGACTCAAGAGCAAGAAAGTACTACTGGCGTCACGGTGTTTCCCAGGGCGGAGTCTTATCCTCCACATTTGTTTTTTCTAATCTTCAATGATCGTGTTGTTAATCTACCACATGGAATTAAAGTGGCAATGTGCGCTGATGACCTGGTTCTATGGAGCACAAATGAACATGCATCAGTGGCCATCAGATCGCTACTAAGAGCTGTAGATACATTTGTTGCATGGGCAAATAGATGGTGTGTCAGCATAAACACTGACAAATGCAGCACCACTCTATTTATCCTCTCCCCAAAACAAAAGGCAGGGATCATTCAGATAAATGGAACATAAGAGATAAGAGAAGATAAAGAACAAACATACCTTTGAGTAACATTTGATGACAGGCTGATATGGAGAAAGCACATCAACAAAGCAGTAGAAAAAGCCAGAAGGAAAATAGCCAACCTAAGAAAGCTAAGTGGAACCACATGGGGAGCCAGTGGGAAAATACTTAGCAAAGTTTATCAACAGAGCATACGACCACACCTGGAATACGGGTCAACTGCGTTGTATTCAGCATAAAAAAACCACGCTAAAAGAGCTGGACAAGGTGCAAAATCAAGCAATTAGAGTCACCACAGGAGGGATGAGATCAACCTCTATAGTGGAAATGGAGCAGATGGGGAGGACACAAGCACTGAAAGAGCGCAGAGATACGAAAACGCTAATACAAGCAGAAAAGTTCCTCAGCTTGCCAGGCCACCCCATGAAGAACAGATTTGAAACTTAGCTTTGGGGTGGTTGAAAAGATGTAGTTTTATCCACCAGGCCTAACGACTCTACAGAGAAACCACCTATCAGATGGTATCCCCCTGACAACTATTCCAGAGCGAACTCCATGGAAAGATGAACATAGACTATCACTATAAATCCAGACAAAAGTGAGATATTTGACAAGGAAGAACACAACAGTGTACAGCGCAGAACAGCCACTCTCAGCTTCCTTGATGAAGAATACCCACAGGACCTGTGGATCCGAGTCTACACAGATGGGTCAGCACAAAATGCTGTTCGAAATGGAGGAGTGGGAGTGTACATAGACTACCAAAGTAATACTAGGGACACGGCCAGAGTACCAGCAGGAAAGTATTGCCATAACTATGATGCTGAAATTGAGGCAATCAAGATAGCAACAGAGAAATTACTAAATACCAACCTTGGTACACAACCTGTGGTGCTATTAACAGATGCAAAATTAGTATTCTGAGACGCTCCTGTCTGGGAAATTGCCAGTACTAAGGACACTACTTTCTGAACTTAGCAGTCAGCATAAGGTCACCATACAGAGGATACCATCCCATTGTGGAATACCTGGAAACGACAGAGCTGATCGATTGGCTAAGGAAGGAGCAAAAGAAGAACAGCCTGATGTGTCTTTTACATACCACCAAAAGAAAAGAATGATCAGATCAGTCAGAAGACCACCAAAACCTGCTCAAGATGATTACACCGTTATGGACAGACCAGAACAAGTCAATATTCTGCGCCTCAGAACAGGACACAATAGATTACGCAACCACATGTATACAAAATTCAAGATTGGTGAATCAGCCATGTGCACATGTGGATTGGCGTCGCAGACAGCAGAGCACATACTCCAAGACTGCCCAAAATACAACATATCTAGGCAAACCTTCTGACCTTGCGAGACGACAGTGGAAGATAAACTCTATGGACCGCTGAGTGAACTAAAAGAGACAGTTAAATTCATACAAAAGTCAACACTGCAGTTATAGACATATTTCAAGCGAACGAAAGAAGAAGAAGAAGACAGACCGACAGACAGACATACAGACAGACTAACAGACATATATACAGAAAAGACGCACATACACACATACTCACACAGAGAGAAAGAGAGAGAGAGAGAGATAGAGAGAGAGAGAGAGAGAGATGGCGATACAGAGACAGTGAGATAGAGAGAGAGATGGGCACAGCGAGAGAGAAACATGGAGAGAGAGAGACAGCAAGAGAGGCAGCGAGAGAACACAGAGAGAGAGAGAAAAACGGCGAGAGAGATACAGAGATAGAGAGAGAGAAACAGGGAGAGAGAAACAAAGAGGGACAGCAATAGAGACAAAGAGAGGACAGACAGTGAGAGAGACAGCGAGAGACTGACAGCGTGAGAGAGAAATAGCGAGAGAGAGCAAGAGAGACAATTAGAGAGAGAGAGAGATATATATATATATATAGACAGCAAAAGAGACAGAGAGTGAGAGACAATGAGAGAGAGAAAGAAGCAACGAAAGAGAGCGAGAGAGACAGCGAGGGCGATAGCGAGAGAGAGAGAGAGAGAGAGAGAGAGAGAGAGAGAGAGAGAGAACAAACTAACGAACGAACGAGCAAACTTTATTTACAAAGGGTAACAAATGGACTTACATTCGGCCCTTCCAATCACTCATCTTTCGTTCAATCAATAGTGCATTTTACATTATTTTAGATTCACATAGGAGAGAAAAAAACATTGCCAAATGAATGTTCTAAACATAAACAATGCATATTACCATGTTATGAGACAGGCAGACACACCTGCACACGAACTTTCGAAAAAAAACACACATACCTGCATACATACTTACATCATTTGCACAAACTTACAGTTTTGCACTCACTCGATAACACACAAATACACACTCCCTCGCATATACATATATTCAATGACAATCTTAAACTCAATGACCAATGTTTACTCGTTCGCACACACACAAACACACACACACAGACACACTCTCTCTCTCTCTCTCTCTCACACACACACACACACACACACACACTCACACACCATATATACACACATAATCTCCCCACGCACATCCACGTATACACCCACCCACCCACACATCCCCAACTCACACACCAACACACTCTCACCACTCCCCCCACACATCCTCCACCCACACATACACCCCCACCCACGAACACATGTCTAACTCACCCATTCATCTCTCACCCACCCACACACATCCTCACCCACACACATTCCTATCCACACACATCTCCCCACCCAGACAAACATCTCCGACCCATATACACATGCCCACCCACACACCCATCCCCCAACCTAAACACACCTACTCATCCACACATCCTCCACCCACCCATCCACACACATCACTCACCCAACCACCCACCCACGTAACCCCCAACCACACAACCAAACACACATCCCCACCCACACATCCCCAACCAACCCACACATCCCCAACCCACCCACACATGCCGCACCCAACAATACCTCCACTACCCACCCAGAGAGCGAGAGAGAGAAACCATGAGAAAGATACAGAGAGAGAGAGAGAGAGAGATAGCGAGAGAGATACAGAGAGAGGCAGAGAGAAAGACAGAGAGAGAGAGAGAGAAAGAGAGAGAGAGAGAGAGAGAGAGAGAGAGAGAGAGAGAGAGAGAGAGAGAGAGAGTCAGACCAACGCAAATGATAATTCACCGTAGAACAAATAAAAAACAGAACAACAACAGCATTCACCACTTAATAAATGGAAATCAGTGTGGATTCCGAAAATCGTAGAAAAACCATAGACGCAATTAGTTCATTAAGATAATTAGCAGACAGACTGCCCCACAGGGCATATCTTAATTGATATTTCGTTAATTATAAGAAAGCTTTCGATCAGATATCCCGAAAAAAAGGTTTTAATATCATAGAACAAATAATGATAGAAATAACAATTCTTGGATCGATGTACAATTTATACATTAAACAAAGATTTAAATTGTAAATTAAAGAGAAAAAAAAAACCACACGAAACAAACACTAATTAGACAAGGATTGCCTCAGGGATTTTTGCTACATACTTAAGAATGCTTAATATATATTCAGAAATAATTGTGGCAAAACAAATTGGAGTGTGCAAATTAGATTTTAAAGACAGCAGATAAAGAATCAAGTCTCAACCCAGTGGATAATTTTAAATACCTAGGGGCAGTTATAACATCAGACGGAAGGTGCAGAAATGAGATTAAGACTAGAATAGGGCAAGCAAATGCCGAATTTCAGAAAATAAAAAGTATCTTATGCAATAAGTCACCATTATTGAATGTAAGGAAGAGAGTGCTGAGGTGCTATATAGAACCTGTTTTGCTGTATGGCAGTGAATCTTGAAATGTAAATGAACAAATTAGGAACAATTTTGAAGCAATTGAGATATCTTCTTCTTCTTCGTTCATCCGGATTTTTTTTTCGGATGTGACTGCGTTGTGCCTGTTTACAGCAGAGCTGCGTTCTTGCGCCGTTAGGCCGACACATCCGACTTCTGCGGGCATTTGTTGACCGGGTTAACCTTCCCGGGGGTTTCTTAGGACGTTTGAATGTCACTGTTGTGGTGTTATCCCCCATCCCAGCTGGCCCATATAGAACAGCCAAAGACATCCTGGTCAACCCTCAAGGGAAGGCAGGGGCAGACCATGGGCATTCCCCGTCATCCAAGGAGGCTTCCATACTTGCAGAGCCATCACACAGCGCTCTGGTACTGGGCTCACCCAAGGAATCGTCACGTCCTGCACATGGCTGCTTAGCCTCACTTCCGTATATTGGGCCTTCCGTTCACCATAGGCTGTTCCTCCGGAAACCAGAAGAATGCAGTCTGCAGATGACATACACACAGTGAGCCTTCGATTAAGACTTTCCACATAATGGATTTGCTATCCAAGCAATATTCCATTTCGTGCCACTAGGACACTTTTCCCACCTTTTATGAAGCCCACACAGTGAGCTTTCGATTCGGACTTTTCACGTAATGGATTTTCTATCCAAGCAATATTCCATTTCATGCCTCTGGGACGCTTTTGTAACCGACACACCTGTGGTATGAAGTGTGGCAGTCTAAATACATCTTCATACACCTTTAGATGTCAACCTGAATGTAGTTAAAGTAAGCTGCAGTCAACTTGAGCTTGTTGATATCTCCATAGAGCTTGTCCTCAAATGAAGCAGGCGTGGGCCAAAATATCTTTCTCTGTTCTGCATATATTGGGCACTCCTGCAGCAAATGTTTAGCTGTCATTTTACCAGTTCCACAATTACATTAATCGGTATCTCCTATCGTTAGTTTATTGAACAAGTGGTGTTTCAGCCTGTTATGTCCTGTGCGGAGTCTGAAGATTGCTACTTGTTCTCTTCGGTCGAGTTTGTAATATGCATCATCCTTCTGGTGGCCTGGATGCTCTGATTCCCATTTGGTTCTATTAGTGCTTTTTATAAACCTTTTTGCCTCATTATAGGTTATGTCTATGTCAGGCTGTGGTAATCGTCCACCATCTTTTGCTAGTCCGTCAGCCTCTTCATTTCCAGGTATACTGCAATGTGATGGTATCCACTGTATTACAACTTTTTTGGATTTCTGGCATAGACCATGGAGTGCTGCTCTTAGGTCAACTAGTTCTGTGCTGTTATTGCTCTTCAGTATTGAGACAGCTGACTTTGCATCTGTGAAGATAGCTATTTGCTTCCCTTTATTTTCCTCCATCAAGAGCATTTCTGCTGCAGTTTTCAAAGCCTCTACCTCCGCTTTGAAGTTACTTGAAAATTTTCCAGTTGCCACTGACTGTGTTTTTATCACTCCATTTTTTAAATTAAGGAGAATTCCCCCTCCTCCATTTTTAATTGAATCTTTGGCTGATCCATCTGTATATGCATGGGTCCAATTGCTGCTTGAGTAATGTTCTTTTATGTAGTTGAGGATTATTTTTCTTCTTTCGGTTTCATTCTGAGTGTTCTTTTTCTCAATACCAGGAATGTTTTCTATCATCTCAGGCAGTTGCTGCTGTCTCCAAGCTGGGAAGTTGTGTGCATTGTAAATGGGCTTGACTGTTGATATGTTAAGTATGGGATCTGCCCTAATCTTTCGTTTTGCAGTTTCTACAAAGTTGCTACGCTTCAGTCTTCCTTTTCCAAAACCATTAAACCTGTTATACATAGGGTGGTCTGTCAATCTTCTAAATTTTTCTGCTTGTTGCTGGGCTCTGCTATCTCTTCGGTCCTGCATTGGTTGTAAACAAGTGATCTTTTCTAGTTCATTAATAGGCGTTGTCTTCAGGCTTCCAGTTATGATTCGCATTCCTTGGTTTTGGACTCTACTTATTTTGTTAAAGTTTGACTTAGCTGCTGTTGCCCAAGCTGCAATGCCATATTCCATTACTGGCCTCACCCGTCCAGTATATAACTTCTTGAGAACTTTCTAATCTGCTCCCCATGTTGTACCAGCAAGCTTTTTCATGATTGCCATTCTCTGCCTTGCTCTTGTTCGATTTTTCTCAATCTGTGTCTTCCATGTCAGGCGACGATCAAAGGTGACTCCTAGATAGTTTGGATTTTCTTCATGGCGCAATATTTTTCCATTCAATACCAGCTTAGGTTGCTGAGTTTTATTTGAGAGGGAGAACACTTTGCATGTTGTCTTCTCCTCACTTATCGTCACTAGCCATGATTTTGACCAGTCCTCTAGCGCTAATAAGGCTTGCTGTATTCTGCTGTTAGCTGTACTAATATATTCTTCAGATGTCCATATGGCTAGGTCATCTGCAAAGGAGGATGTGTGTACTCTGGCTTGAAAATTTTCCGTGATGTCATTTATATATGCTAGGAATAATGTTGGTGAAAGAACTCCTCCTTGGGGGACACCTTGCTCCAATAGCATCATTTTGCTTGTTTGTCCTTGTACTTTTGTCCTGGCAGTTCTGTTCTCAAGGTAGTGGCTGATCCATTTATACATTTTTCCACAAACATGCATTTTTTGCAGTTTTACTTTCAGTCCTTCCTTCCATACTTATCAAATGCTTTTTCTAAATCTATCCAGACTGCTAGTGTGTGCTTTTTCTCTTGGAAGGCATCCTCTATTTCCTGAGCTATATAGGTTATTTGATCTTCAGTGGATCTGTACTTTCTGAATCCTGCTTGGTGTGGTGTTAAGAGTTGGTTTTCTTCCAGATGCCATGTTAGCCTGCCATTGATAATGCGTTCCATTAATTTTCCTACACAGCTAAGTAGACTGATAGGTCGATAGCCATTTGGTTCTTCCAGGTCTTTTCCTTTCTTTGGGACTGGTATTAGTATAGCTTCCTTCCATGCCTGTGGGACTATTCCTCTCTTCCAGCTGTTATTTAGGACTGCTAGTAGTTTCTTCTTTGCCTTGGTGCCTAGTCCTATTAGCATTTCATTTGTGATTCCATCCTTTCCTGGTGATTTCTTCTTTTTTAGGGTATTCATTGCCTGTTCCATTTCTTTCATTGTTAGATTTGCCATCATATATTCTGCTGCTGTCTTTGTATTTCTATGATGTATCTGTTTGTCTTTGATTGCTTTCTTCTGTTCGGTTGTAATATCAATGTGGTTTGCATTTGCATAGTGTTCCATTAGTGCATTTGCAGCCTTTTTTCCTATAAGCAAGGCATTTCCTTGTTTAATTGTTATTTGTTTGTTTCTAGGTCCTTCATTGTTCATGGCTTTCACTAGTTTCCATAGTTTGTTTCCATCCCTGTCAAAATTCAGGTTTTCTGTTTTTTCCCTCCAACAATCTATTGTTGTTTGATTTACTGTTCTTTTATATTTTGCTGAGATGGCTTTGAGAGAGATGTTCGCTTCAGTTGTTTGTTCTCTCTCTGCTGTCTTCCTGGTATCTTCAACTTTGTCCTCCAAACTTTGTAGTTCTTCAGTCCAGTATGGTTTGTAATTTTTCCTTGCTCCTCTTGGAATAGACTCAGTGGCTGCCTGTATTATCGCTCTGTTTAGACTTTCCACCATTTACTTCATGTTGCCATATCGTGTATTTATGTTTTCACAATATTTGTCTGTTAGCATGGCAAATCTGTCCCAATCTGCTCGTTTGTAATTCCAGCGGGGTAAGGGCTTTTGCTCCTGTGGAACATACTCCATATTCATTACAAGCTTGATTGGTCTGTGGTCACTACCTGCTAATTGGTCCAGCACATGGCGATCGATTTTGATGGAGGATGTCTCCTGTGCAGAAAGCTAAGTCTGGAGTAGAAGTGGTAAGCCATCTTCTGGAGTAGAAGCTCGGTGTGTCATCCGCTTTATTGAGTAGATGGAGATTTGACTCTAGTTCCCAGTCCTCCAATTCATCTCCTCTTTTGTCAGTATCTGGGTATCCCCATCTTTCTGAACGGCTATTAAAATCTCCGACAATAATGCAGATTGTGTCAGTTATTTTCATGTTTGAGAGTGTAAGATCCTTATCTGCTGGGCTATACAGATTGTAGATTCTTATTTTCACGTCCTTTATCATTATATCAACACCTATAATTTCCGTTTGGTTGTCAGAGATCACAGATACTTCGCTGCAAGGTATTGTATATCGCAGCGAAGTATCTGTGATCTCTGACAACCAAACGGAAATTATAGGTGTTGATATAATGATAAAGGACGTGAAAATAAGAATCTACAATCTGTATAGCCCAGCAGATAAGGACCTTTCACTCTCAAACATGAAAATAACTAACACAAACTGCATTATTGTCGGTGCGAATTCCTTAGACTGCCAGAGTAACTAACGACGATTGTCTGAAAGAGGCTAATGAAACTAGAACATTATATACACCAATATATACCAAAAAGAACGAGACAAACAGCTTTCTTCGGTCATGTGATGAGAAGAGAGGCACTGGAGGACATAGTGTCGACTGGAAATATCGAGGGGAAGAGAAGCAGAGGCCGACCAAGAGAAATGATGCTGGATGGATTGAGACGGTGTCATAG
The DNA here is from genome assembly GCA_963921405.1 of Cepaea hortensis. Taxonomy (NCBI): domain Eukaryota; kingdom Metazoa; phylum Mollusca; class Gastropoda; order Stylommatophora; family Helicidae; genus Cepaea; species Cepaea hortensis. The sequence continues at coordinate 92,101,818 of OY992876.1, read as the reverse complement.
AGGAATATCATCAGCAGAGTAGATCCAGAACACCAAAGACCGAGATCTGTGGAGAGACATGAACGCCTACGCTGGCATGGTACTTGATGATGATAATGATGATAAAGAGACAGTATAACACGATTTGTAGATGATTCAAAGGAAAAAAAAACACTACAGCACGATTTGCAGATGATTCAAAGAAATAAATAGTACAACACGATGTGTAGATGATTCAAAGAAAGAAACAATACACACGATTTGTAGATGATTTAAAGAAAGAAACACCACAACACGATTTGTAGATGATTTAAAGAAAGAAACATCACAGCACGATTTGTAGATGATTCAAAGAATCATTGTGTAAATCCATATATTTGCGGATGTTAAAAATTTACCTCGGTTAGAAGGTTGACCCGGAATAAAATGGTTACTGGGAAATGTGAGAATAATTGCGGCCTGAGTGATATTTGACAACATCTCCCACCAATTGCCCACTGGACTATAATAATATGGGTGTAGCATCATATGCTCAGGTCGTCATCAGGTGTGAAAAAGCGTCATTAACGGTTATTTTTGTCACGGATGAGTCCAATCTTATTAAAACACGTACATGCACATTTTACGGGAAGGAGGAGAGGAACCAGCCACCCCACAACACACCACGCGGCCTAGAATACACAATGGACTCAAACTTAATATCCCACTCGCAAAATCTGCTATGGGACCATGCTAATCTATTCCTTACGAAACGCACGTTGCAGGAAACATGATCGCCTCGCCTGTCCGACTGGCAGTGAAATCTAACGAAACTGACGTCACATTCCTATAAGGAGACTTACCGGATGTGACGTCATATGTCCCCATGTATTCAGAACTGCTGAACTGTCGGGTCAAGGACGTCTTGCCCACGTCCTCGTCGCCCTGGATGACCACTCTGAAAATGGAGGATTAACTGTTCTGTGATAATTCTTTCTTTCTTTCTTTCTTTCTTTCTTTCTTTCTTTCTTTCTTTCTTTCTTTCTGTCTGTCTGTCTGTCTGTCTGTCTGTCTGTCTGTCTGTCTGTCTGTCTGTCTGTCTGTCTGTCTGTCTGTCTGTCTGTCTGTCTGTCTGTCTGTCTGTCTGTCTGTCCATCATTTAATGTCATTATTTCTTTCCTTTTTTGGCAGTCACCTTTCTTTCTTTCTTTCTTTCTTTCTTTCTTTCTTTCTTTCTTTCTTTCTTTCTTTCTTTCTTTCTTTCTTTCTTTCTTTCTTTCTTTCTTTCTTTCTTTCTTTCTTTCTTTCTTTCTTTCTTTCTGTAGAGAAACAAATAGTAACTGTATTAGTAGTATTTATAATCCCGCATACCGCGTTCAAAACAGCTGCGGGCGATATGGAAATGCTGGTTTCCCTATAATGGTAATGAGTCCCGGTCGTTCAAGAAGCTATGACAAACTACTTAAAATACATTTGCTTAGAAATCACGAACATCAAAACAATTCTGGAGTTGTATGCACCTTCCTGTAAAGGATATGCTACTACCTTTTTCTTTTAAAGTAGTAGTAGTAGTAGTAGTAGTAGTAGTAGTAGTAGTAGTAGTAGTAGTAGTAGTAGTAGTAGTAGTAGTAGTAGTAGTAGTAGTAATAGTAGAAGCAGTAGCAGTAGAATAAGAACTCGAGGAAGATTGTAGTTGTGTCACAGTCAATCGTTGTAGTACTTTGATGGAGTCCAATATGTGCCAACCATCTTACCGGAAGTAGGAAGATCCAGCAGGGCCAGAGCGTGGTTGCGAAGACGTGGTGATGCGTGGCGGTGACCCGGAACTGTTCGAACTGTCACTGGACGCCAGGCTGGATGTCCGTTGCCTGTCGGCCGCGGCAGCGTCTCTTTGTGTGTCTGTGGAATGTTGGAATGGATAGTTGGTATGTTGAGGGTGTCAAGATTGGTTGGGCACCTTATGAGAAGAAATAAATTAGACAACACCGGTAATAAGGAAAACGATTCCGCACACAAAAATCAGTCTAATACACCATACGTGCACGTGTATGGACTACGCTTGAGTTCAAAACGAGCGAACGAAAAAAAGAGACAATGAGACAAGACTGAGACTCATCTGACAAGATTGAGGGGGAGAGACCAAGGGACAGGCAGCGAAGTCAATATCTGGGTGGCTTGGCCACGTGGCGTTGTCGAGACAAGAACACAGAGCTGTTCCACGACTCTGGTGATCGTGTGAGATGGTGAAACATGTCTGCCTACGATTATTGACAAGGCACGTAAAGGTGAAGATTGTCCCCAGACAACGGCTGCGGTTATTGTGTCAAGTATTAAATAAGATCTCCGTGGCTAAGTGCTTGTGGACGCGATCGCGATTAGTAAGCCCGCTTACCCGCGTTCGAAACACAGCTGCGACCGATTTAGCAACAGACCGCGTTGCGCTGGTTTTAACGTGTTTTTATGGGAGCCGGTAGTTCAGAAAATAATGGCAAACTACTGAACATAAACTTGCCAATACATCAACAACAGCAGTAAAGTGATGGTGTTGACAGCGATGTCCTGTAAATGGGATATGGGGAAAAAAATTAAATAAGAGGTCACACATAGAGCATGCCGAGAAGGTGAAGACTGACTTGATTCGTTCACAGCGGCATGCTTCGATTAAATAAAAAAAACAGCAGCCCAAAGATCGGGAGCATCCGTTGGACCTATTCCACAGGACACGCTGGTGTGCTGGAAAACTGACAGGCGAACTAAAACAAAAAGCATTTCGAAAGAAATCCACAACTCACAGCTAACCAAACACTCAGCATTAGTCTCTCTCTCTCTCTCTCTCTCTCTCTCTCTCTCTCTCTCTCTCTCTCTCTCTCTCTGAGCGTAGAGAGATATAAAGGGTAGAATACCAGACAGGCATGCATGCCCAATTTCTTAACCCTTTGACAATAAAGTTTATTCGTTCGTTCTCTCTCTTTCTCTCACTGTAAGTGTGTGTGTTGTGTGTGAGTGTGCGTATGTGTGTGTGTGTGTCTCTCTCTCTCTTTTCCCACATTCGCACCGTCCTCAACTTCAACTTATGAAAACTAATGGTACCAGCTGTAATCTGATTATGTGTCAGTCTGGCCTTTCCTCGGAGTCCCGAGTGTCGGACAGATCTTCTCACTGGTCTCTCCCTGTCTCACCATTCTCTCTAGGCATTATAGTGTATCTGTTCTTCCCAACTATACACATCATCCCCCCCCCCCCTCCCCCCCAAAAAAAAAAAAAAAAAAAAAAAAAAACAAAGTTCCCTTATCATACAGCATACCCCACCCAACGATACAGACCCAGTCAACCTGTCCGCCTGCTCATTTCCCCCCACACCAGCATGCCATGGGGACAAGATCCCACAGATGCGTCCTATCTTTCATTGTTTAATTTGTACGTGAAGCATACCACCCTGCACGAAGCATACCTGTCTTCACAATTGTCAGCATGCGCAGTGAGTCCGTTACAACTACGACATGTGTGCGCTGTTTGTCCCCCAGGCAGCTGGACGCCGCCGTCGCAATGAAAACAGACTGTAAATCCATCTCATGTAAAGTCAGTTGTATATCCTTTAAGGACGTCGCAGTCAACGCCAGCATTTATTTCGCTGCTTGTGGTTCGTGGGTAAGTTTGCGTTCAGTAGTTTGTCATTGCTTTCTTAACGGCCGGAACTCATACCATTTTATAAAAATCAACTCAAGGCCGTCTGCTGCAAAATCGCACGCCGCTGTGTTTCTAACGCTGTATGCGGGATTACAAACTGCGTCCGTAATCCCTTTGCCACAGAGCTGGCTCATGAAACTGGTTGTAAATCCAATAAACAGCGGCAGTTTATTTAAGGGAAACTCGTATATCACGTGGGATCAGCTGGACATTTGACCTGGAGTATCCCCTTGCGATAACTTGACTCCCCTTTCCCTATGTGAATGTACCATGCACAATAGATAAATGATGTATGAAAGATGAGCGGTTGAAAGGAAAAGGGCTGAAAGTAAGACGGGCCTGCATGTCCAATTTGTGACCCTTTGAATATAAAGTTGGTTCGTTCGTTCTCATTGACCCCAACTCCAACTTGAACTACTAACCACCCAAGCTATGGCCATAAACCGAAATATGCTGCTCACTGTCCCACAACCCCAGCTGGAACTACTAACTACACAAGCTATGAACAAACAACTGAAATGTGCTACTCACTATCCTCTAATCTCAAATGGAACTACTAACCACCCAAGATATGAACAGACAACCGAAATATGCTAATCACTGTCCCCCAACCCCAGCTGGAACTACTAACCACCCAAGATATGGACAGACAACCAAAATATGCTACTCACTGTCCCCCAACTGGAACTACTAACCACCCAAGCTATGGACAGACAACCGAAATATGCTACTCACTGTCCCACAACCGCAACTGGAACTACTAACCACCCAAGCTATGGACAGACAACAGAAATATGCTACTCACTGTCCCACAACGCCAACTGGAACTACTAACCACCTAAGCTATGGACAGACAACCGAAATTTGCTACTCACTGTCCCCCAACTGGAACTACTAACCACCCAAGCTATGGACAGACAACCGAAATATGCTACTCACTGTCCCACAACCCCAACTGGAACTACTAACCACCCAAGCTAAGGACAGACAACCGAAATATGCTACTCACTGTCCCACAACTGGAACTACTAACCACCCAAGCTATGGACAGACAACCGAAATATGCTACTCACTGTCCCACAACCGCAACTGGAACTACTAACCACCCAAGCTATGGACAGACAACCGAAATATGCTACTCACTGTCCCACAACCCCAACCCCAACTACTAACTACCCAAGCTATGGACAGACAACCGAAATATGCTACTCACTGTCCCACAACTGGAACTACTAGCTACCCAAGCTATGGAAAGACAACCGAAATATGCTACTCACTGTCCCACAACCGCAACTGGAACTACTAACTACCCAAGCTATGGACAGACAACCGAAATATGCTACTCACTGTCCCACAACTGGAACTACTAACTACCCAAGCTATGGACAGACAACCGAAATATGCTACTCACTGTCCCACAACCGCAACTGGAACTACTAGCCACCCAAGCTATGGACAGACAACCGAAATATGCTACTCACTGTCCCCCAACTGGAACTACTAACTACCCAAGCTATGGACAGACAACCGAAATATGCTACTCACTGTCCCACAACCGCAACTGGAACTACTAACCTCCCAAGCAATGGACAGACAACCGAAATATGCTACTCACTGTCCCACAACATCAACTGGAACTACTAACTACCCAAGCTATGGACAGACAACCGAAATATGCTACTCACTGTCCCTCAACCCCAACTGGAACTACTAACCACCCAAGCTATGGACAGACAACCGAAATTTGCTACTCACTGTCCCCCAACTGGAACTATTAACCACCCAAGCTATGGACAGACAACCGAAATATGCTACTCACTATCCCACAACCCCAACTGGAACTACTAACCACCCAAGCTATAGACAGACAACCGAAATATGCTACTCACTGTCCCACAACCCCAACTGGAACTACTAACTACCCAAGCTATGGACAGACAACCGAAATATGCTACTCACTGTCCCACAACATCAACTGGAACTACTAACTACCCAAGCTATGGACAGACAACCGAAATTTGCTACTCACTGTCCCCCAACTGGAACTACTAACCACCCAAGCTATGGACAGACAACCGAAATATGCTACTCACTGTCCCACAACCCCAACTGGAACTACTAACCACCCAAGCTATGGACAGACAACCGAAATATGCTACTCACTGTCCCACAACTGGAACTACTAACTACCCAAGCTATAGACAGACAACCGAAATATGCTACTCACTGTCCCACAACCGCAACTGGAACTACTAGCCACCCAAGCTATGGACAGACAACCGAAATATGCTACTCACTGTCCCACAACATCAACTGGAACTACTAACTACCCAAGCTATGGACAGACAACCGAAATATGCTACTCACTGTCCCACAACTGGAACTACTAACCACCCAAGCTATGGACAGACAACCGAAATATGCTAATCACTGTCCCCCAACCCCAGCTGGAACTACTAACCACCTAAGCTATGGACAGACAACCGAAATTTGCTACTCACTGTCCCCCAACTGGAACTACTAACCACCCAAGCTATGGACAGACAACCGAAATATGCTACTCACTGTCCCACAACCCCAACTGGAACTACTAACCACCCAAGCTATGGACAGACAACCGAAATATGCTACTCACTGTCCCACAACTGGAACTACTAACCACCCAAGCTATGGACAGACAACCGAAATATGCTACTCACTGTCCCACAACCCCAACTGGAACTACTAACTACCCAAGCTATGGACAGACAACCGAAATATGCTACTCACTGTCCCCCAACTGGAACTACTAACCACCCAAGCTATGGACAGACAACCGAAATATGCCACTCACTGTCTCCCAACTGGAACTACTAACCACCCAAGCTATGGACAGACAACCGAAATATGCTACTCACTGTCCCACAACCGCAACTGGAACTACTAACCACCCAAGCTATGGACAGACAACCGAAATATGGTACTCACTGTCCCACAACCCCAACTGGAACTACTATCCACCTAAGCTATGGACAGACAACCGAAATTTGCTACTCACTGTCCCCCAACTGGAACTACTAACCACCCAAGCTATGGACAGACAACCGAAATATGCTACTCACTGTCCCACAACCCCAACTGGAACTACTAACCACCCAAGCTATGGACAGACAACCGAAATATGCTACTCACTGTCCCACAACCCCAACTGGAACTACTAACTACCCAAGCTATGGACAGACAACCGAAATATGCTACTCACTGTCCCACAACTGGAACTACTAACTACCCAAGCTATGGAAGGACAACCGAAATATGCTACTCACCGTCCCACAACCGCAACTGGAACTACTAACCACCCAAGCTATGGACAGACAACCGAAATATGCTACTCACTGTCCCACAACATCAACTGGAACTACTAACTACCCAAGCTATGGACAGACAACCGAAATATGCTACTCACTGTCCCACAACTGGAACTACTAACCACCCAAGCTATGGACAGACAACCGAAATATGCTACTCACTGTCCCACAACCCCAAACCCAACTACTAACTACCCAAGCTATGGACAGACAACCGAAATATGCTACTCACTGTCCCACAACTGGAACTACTAGCTACCCAAGCTATGGAAAGACAACCGAAATATGCTACTCACTGTCCCACAACCGCAACTGGAACTACTAACTACCCAAGCTATGGACAGACAACCGAAATATGCTACTCACTGTCCCACAACTGGAACTACTAACTACCCAAGCTATGGACAGACAACCGAAATATGCTACTCACTGTCCCACAACCGCAACTGGAACTACTAGCCACCCAAGCTATGGACAGACAACCGAAATATGCTACTCACTGTCCCCCAACTGGAACTAATAACTACCCAAGCTATGGACAGACAACCGAAATATGCTACTCACTGTCCCACAACCGCAACTGGAACTACTAACCTCCCAAGCTATGGACAGACAACCGAAATATGCTACTCACTGTCCCACAACATCAACTGGAACTACTAACTACCCAAGCTATGGACAGACAACCGAAATATGCTACTCACTGTCCCTCAACCCCAACTGGAACTACTAACCACCCAAGCTATGGACAGACAACCGAAATTTGCTACTCACTGTCCCCCAACTGGAACTATTAACCACCCAAGCTATGGACAGACAACCGAAATATGCTACTCACTATCCCACAACCCCAACTGGAACTACTAACCACCCAAGCTATAGATAGACAACCGAAATATGCTACTCACTGTCCCACAACCCCAACTGGAACTACTAACTACCCAAGCTATGGACAGACAACCGAAATATACTACTCACTGTCCCACAACATCAACTGGAACTACTAACTACCCAAGCTATGGACAGACAACCGAAATTTGCTACTCACTGTCCCCCAACTGGAACTACTAACCACCCAAGCTATGGACAGACAACCGAAATATGCTACTCACTGTCCCACAACCCCAACTGGAACTACTAACCACCCAAGCTATGGACAGACAACCGAAATATGCTACTCACTGTCCCACAACTGGAACTACTAACTACCCAAGCTATGGACAGACAACCGAAATATGCTACTCACTGTCCCACAACCGCAACTGGAACTACTAGCCACCCAAGCTATGGACAGACAACCGAAATATGCTACTCACTGTCCCACAACATCAACTGGAACTACTAACTACCCAAGCTATGGACAGACAACCGAAATATGCTACTCACTGTCCCACAACTGGAACTACTAACCACCCAAGCTATGGACAGACAACCGAAATATGCTACTCACTGTCCCACAACCGCAACTGGAACTACTAACCACCCAAGCTATGGACAGACAACCGAACTATGCTACTCACTGTCCCACAACCCCAACTGGAACTACTAACTACCCAAGCTATGGACAGACAACCGAAATATGCTACTCACTGTCCCACAACTGGAACTACTAACTACCCAAGCTATGGACAGACAACCGAAATATGCTACTCACTGTCCCACAACCGCAACTGGAACTACTAACCACCCAAGCTATGGACAGACAACCGAAATATGCTACTCACTGTCCCCCAACTGGAACTACTAACTACCCAAGCTATAGACAGACAACCGAAATATGCTACTCACTGTCCCACAACCGCAACTGGAACTACTAACCACCCAAGCTATGGACAGACAACCGAAATATGCTACTCACTGTCCCACAACATCAACTGGAACTACTAACTACCCAAGCTATGGACAGACAACCGAAATATGCTACTCACTGTCCCACAACTGGAACTACTAACTACCCAAGCTATGGACAGACAACCGAAATATGCTACTCACTGTCTTCCAACTGGAACTACTAACTACCCAAGCTATGGACAGACAACCGAAATATGCTACTCACTGTCCCACAACCGCAACTGGAACTACTAACTACCCAAGCTATGGACAGACAACCGAAATATGCTACTCACTGTCCCACAACTGGAACTACTAACTACCCAAGCTATGGACAGACAACCGAAATATGCTACTCACTGTCCCACAACCGCAACTGGAACTACTAACCACCCAAGCTATGGACAGACAACCGAAATATGCTACTCACTGTCCCCCAACTGGAACTACTAACTACCCAAGCTATGGACAGACAACCGAAATATGCTACTCACTGTCCCACAACCGCAACTGGAACTACTAACCACCCAAGCTATGGACAGACAACCGAAATATGCTACTCACTGTCCCACAACATCAACTGGAACTACTAACTACCCAAGCTATGGACAGACAACCGAAATATGCTACTCACTGTCCCACAACTGGAACTACTAACTACCCAAGCTATGGACAGACAACCGAAATATGCTACTCACTGTCTTCCAACTGGAACTACTAACTACCCAAGCTATGGACAGACAACCGAAATATGCTACTCACTGTCCCACAACCGCAACTGGAACTACTAACCACCCAAGCTATGGACAGACAACCGAAATATGCTACTCACTGTCCCACAACATCAACTGGAACTACTAACTACCCAAGCTATGGACAGACAATCGAAATATGCTACTCACTGTCCCACAACCGCAACTGGAACTACTAACCACCCAAGCTATGGACAGACAACCGAAATATGCTACTCACTGTCCCACAACTGGAACTACTAACTACCCAAGCTATGGACAGACAACCGAAATATGCTACTCACTGTCCCACAACCGCAACTGGAACTACTAACTACCCAAGCTATGGACAGACAACCGAAATATGCTACTCACTGTCCCCCGACTGGAACTACTAACTACCCAAGCTATGGACAGACAACCGAAATATGCTACTCACTGTCCCACAACCGCAACTGGAACTACTAACCACCCAAGCTATGGACAGACAACCGAAATATGCTACTCACTGTCCCACAACATCAACTGGAACTACTAACCACCCAAGCTATGGACAGACAACAGAAATATGCTACTCACTGTCCCCCAACTGGAACTACTAACCACCCAAGCTATGGACAGACAACCGAAATATGCTACTCACTGTCCCACAACCCCAACTGGAACTACTAACCACCCAAGCTATGAACAGACAACCGAAATATGCTACTCACTGTCCCACAACCCCAACTGGAACTACTAACCACCCAAGCTATGGACAGACAACCGAAATTTGCTACTCACTGTCCCCCAACTGGAACTACTAACCACCCAAGCTATGGACAGACAATCGAAATATGCTACTCACTTTCTGGTGGACATGGCGGCACACAGGATTTCCTCCGCTCGTCGCTGGTGACGGCGTTTCCCGAGGACATGAAACTGTTGATGCTGGTCTTCCTGACGATGTCGCCGGCATTGATGACTCCTTTAGCGGTGGTCGTGAAGCTTCTGTTGGGGGAATCATATCAGTGGGAGTTAGTCCAGGGTTTAATTCTGTCTGGTGTAATTTTTTGAGGATAGTGTTAACAGGCGAAATGATGAAGATGATGATGATGATGGCGATGATGAGAGTAATGAAAATAATGATGATGATGATGATGATGATGATGATGATGATGATGATAATGATGATGATGTTGGTGATGACCATGATATTGATGATAAAGATAATGATATTGATGATGTTAATAATGATGAAGATGATGATTATGAAGATGATGTTGATGTTGATGATGATGATGATAATGATGATGTTGATAATAGTGATGGTGATGATGAAGATAATGATAATGATGATGATATTAATAATGATGAAGATAATTATGATATTGTTGATGATGGTGATGATGATGATGATGTTGATTGATGATATTAATGATGATGACGTTGATGATGATAATGTTAATGGTAATGATTATGATGATGTTGATGATGATGGTGATGTTGATGATGATGATGACGATAATGATGATGAGGTTGATGATGTTGATGATGATGATAATGATGATGATGATGATGATAATTATGGTGATTATGGTGATGATGATGTTGAGGATGATGCTGATTATAATGATGATGATTATCATGATAATGATGATAATATTGAGGATGATGCTGATGGTGATAATAATGTTTGAAGCACAGAAGCCGCCAACAATATGTTGCTATATTTATTGCCAGGCGTATTTTGCTGCATATCCTCAGTTTAGAATAATGATAATAATATCAATAATACAAAGGTAAGTTAATAAGTAAGTCACAAATGGATGTAGACAAATAACTAACTATGATAACAACTTGAAACCAGTTTATTTTTATACACACATTGTCACCTTTATTTCTCAACATAATTTCCACCAACATTGATGCACTTATCCCATCGGTTTATCAGTCCTCCCAAACTGGCTGCATAGTACTGCGTGCTTTGTTTTCTAAACAATATAAAATAACACAAAGTAGTGCAGCTTTACATAACAGAGTTAAGACACATACAGAACGTTGCGGCGATTAGCCTTCATCAGCAAACAAACACATTCACAAACACAACATACAGTCAAGGAGATCTCCTGTGAATACATCCGAAGGTGACGACAGGACGAGAAGAACAAAAGCATGGAAAAATGGAAGTAATGAAGAGAAAATGAGAATTGAAAAAAATGTTAGTTGAAAAGAATGTTAGTTGAAGAAAATGTTTAATTAAAAAAATGTTAATAGAGAAAACGTTCATACTCACCTCACCTTTCCGATTATAAGTGACTGAGAAAATCGCCGATGATTCCTGATACCCGGTGCTGAGTGTTACGGTTCAGTGAGCACATAGAAGGAAGGGGGCGGGGTAGGAGGACGTTAACTGGTCTGGTAAGGGCATCTGAGCAATCACAGTGGATGCATTAGAATGAAGGTGGTACTACCCAAACCCCATTGTGTTATTATAGGGGCGAGTCTTAAAGTCTGGGTGGACTGATATGCGTGAACGCGCTTACATGCATAGATGCACATCCACAGACAAAATGCTAGTGTATGTTGGCATGTGCAAGGCACATGTAAGAAAAGAGAGAGAGAGAGAGAGAGAGAGAGAGAGAGAGAGAGAGAGAGAGATAGATAGAGAGAAAGGGAGAGAGAGAGAGAGAGGGGGGGGGGAAATGTGGCTGTTATATACCTCCTGAGGTATGTGGAGTGCATCGGTCTACACGTACGACGTTTAACTTATACTGTACCCTATGAAATAGTCAGTGTGGTTGTTATACAACATATATAAGGATCTACTCGCCCAGTGTTTGAGTTATTGGGGCTGTATAAGATCCAACCACTGGTAATACACGTGAAGTAGATAGGCTCAGAAAAGCCAGATGTAAGGAGAGAGAGAGAGAGAGAGAGAGAGAGAGAGAGAGAGAGAGAGAGAGAGAGAGAGAGAGAGAGAGAGAGAGAGGAAAGCTGTCTATGTCATACCGCCAGGGGAATGCGGATGGGTCGGTCTACATATACGAGGCTTCACTCATACTGTTTCCTATGAGCTAGAGCCAGTAAGGTTGATTGTATTTGAGTATCAAACCACCCAGTGGTTGTGTTAAAATTAGACCACCAGCCATATAGCCGAAAGGTGAGGTGAGTATGAACGTTTTCTCTATTAACGTTTTTTTTCAATTAAACATTTTCTTCAACTAACATTCTTTTCAACTAACATTTTTTTCAATTCTCATTTTCTCTTCATTACTTCCATGTTTCCATGCTTTTGTTCTTCTCGTCCTGTCGTCACCTTCTGATGTAGTCACAGGCGATCTACTTGACTGTATGTTGTGTTTGCTGATGAAGGCTAATCGCCGCAACGTTCTGTATGTGTCTTAACCCTGTTATGTAAAGCTGCACTACTTTGTGTTATTTTATATTGTTTACACTTTCACAGCTTTACCGCAGTTCCACCAAATTTTATTCATATTTTTCTTTGTTTTCTAAACCACGTTTTCACTTCACATTTAACTTCGGCGTCACTCGCGAAATGTCTCCCGCCAAGGTAGAGTTTCAGTGGACTTAGCCCCTAGCGATTTCCCGTAAAGCGGTGCATGAAAAAAATGTTTTGCATATCCTTTACAGGACATCGCTGTCAACATCAGCATCTTTCAGCTGATTGTTGATTTCTTGGCAAGATTATGCTCAGTAGTTTGCCATTGCTTTCTGAGGGGCCGGCTCACATACCCCGTAAGTTACCGACGCGATTCGAACCATCGTTACGTTACTTACGAGAGTATACGAGTGTGATGTTGTTTCCCCGAGAAGAGAGTGGGATCAACATGCACATCTTTAAACTGATTATCTGTTGGGATTATTGACTGACTTTTCGTCTACACTCCTCTCTTCTGTCTTCCCTTCCATATATCTCTTTCTTTCACTCTCTCTCTATTATTCTCTCAACACATACTTCGACAACAGTTCTTTTCCACATTAAATAAAAGATTTAATTTAAAACTATGTCTGGTGTATGGGTGGATATTGTCTGTGTAGTTGCTAGTGTATTCTATTGTTGGTGACAGAATGAACTCAGAATGTCTATCAGCGGTATCTTCTCGCCAGTCATTCTTCACGATTACAGGACATCACATCAAACAGGACAGAGCTCACCCGGGATGATCCGTAGTCTTGAGTCTGATGGTAAATCCGTTAGTGAAATGAAAACAAACTGTTCACCACTGAGTCACCGTATTGCTATAAAAGTCCCGTAAGTTTATGACTGTGCCCAAATCGGTTTCATGATATTAAGTATCCATCATCGAGAAAAAACACCACATTGTCAATGTTCTTCCTATTATCTATTATGATTATCACTATTGTCTTTGTCTATTCCTTCTACTCTATGTATGCAAGTCGTATGTAGGTTGAAGTCTCTGCTTGCCCCACCTTAACCTCTCTTTCTGTTCAGGAGCCCCAGTGGTATATGAGTGTTAGCATACAGTCTTCTGTATTTTACTGGATGTTAGTATTTGTTCATCTGAACAAACTGTTTAGGTTCTTTCTGGATCTAAGTATGTACTTTATTGGTTCAAGTAGAGTATTTTTTCCTTTCTTCTCTAATGTCCCTAGAAACTGGGAACCTTATACACATCTATGTTCCTTTATAGAATTAATATAGATCCACGAATCGAAATTAATCCGCAGCCAAGCACTTTATCCCATTATAAGGGAGGATATTTCTTTTCATTACAGGACACATAATTCTATCTTCTCGTCCAGTTGGGAATACACACACTAAACTGACAAAGAAAGTGGCTACTCTTTATAGCTCAGTCTATGTCGCATAATCCTTGACATTGCTGGACAAAGCAAATTCAGACTTCATTATCCCTTGTCAGTGGAAAATTTCTGATCTCGAACTTTTCCGTTGTTTAATACAACCAAACCGCATTCTGCTGTCTAGTCTTAGTCGCAAACCTACCTCCAGAACGCAATAGGCTGGTCCATGATACTGTCTGTCTTTGTAGCAAACCAATTTTTCCACTCTACATGTCACCTGTGTTGTAGTCGACTCTCCCGCCTTGACCTACATACACATGCGCTGGTCAATCCTTTGTGGTTATCCTTCTGGTTCATTAACCCTTCTCCCACCTCAGCTTTGTCTGTGATCACCTTCTTATGATGCACTGTATACAGTCGTCGATCTGGGAATCACTAACATTCAGCATTTCACGACATAGGCCCCCTCTTAAGAGATTAGACCGCGTCGAATCTTTCTCACTGTAGGTTTGATTCCCATGATCCACAACCCTAGGCTTCTTCCTCTGGATCTGGATAAGAAATCTGCTCCTACATTCTCCTTTCCAAAAATGTATTCCACTGTGAAGTCCAGTTGCAGCAACAACGTCCATCCCATCCACCGTGCGTTGAGCTTCTGCGAAGTAGCTATTAACATCACGTGTTGATGATATGATTGGATCTTCACATTATCCAGTAGGCGCTCTAATTGACACCCTACTATACTACTAACGACTGAAACTAGTGTTGGCTCCTCGCTCCTGTACGTCCGGTCGACCTACTTTCGACTTGCGTCAGCGACGGCTCACAATACAGACGGATTGTCCCATCTTGATTGTAACACTGCTTCCATGTCCTCTTGGTTTCCCCCGGTTTTTCCTCTGGGGATGTTCCGCCTCGTCCTCGTCGGACCGAGTCGTCTTTCCCAAACCTCCTGGGCTTTTGCTTCCAGGACCATCTTGGGAGATATTGTATCTGGTCAGCCAATCTTCGGTTGGAGTCCTGGGTAATTCTCGCTTTTCCCGACGTTACCCACCCCTTCTGAACTTGGTTACCGGTGAAACTTTCACTCTTGTCCTTTCCCTGACTTGTGATTTCCCTCCTCCTGTCGTTGGGTAAATCTGACCTATCACGTACTGTCCCATAGGTCCTCCTATGTTGTACTGGCGATCTCTGGTCTTCGTCTGGACTGGTAACCTTTGTCCCAATGGCTGCCATCACCATAAAGTGCGAAGCTTTGCTCCCGGATCTCTCTTCATATTTCCTAATGAGATGTCTAGGGAGATTTTTCTTCTCTTCCCCGATCCGTATTTTGTAGATGTTCTTGGACACCACCTTTTCCACAGGATAAGGTCCTTTCCATCCTACTTGGAGTATATTGGTCTCTGCTGGACTCCACACTTCCACTTTGTCTTCCACTTTAAGAGCTAGTTTCCTCTTAATTCGCTTGTTGGGTGGTGCTTTCTGGCACTCCGAACAAGACTTCACCCACCGGCGTACATCTCCGGTCATTCCTGGCCAGCAATAATGGCCGGAAATTTTCTGCAAGGTCTCTCTGACACCCATATGTCGATTCTCGCCTATGATGTGTCCACTCTGAAGAATGTGAGGACGGTGGGTCTCTGGAACCACCCACTGCTCATGCAGGTTATCTCCCCTCCCAGCTCTCCGATAGAGTAGTTGATTCTTCAGAAAGTACTGTCCCCGTTCTGGTGGCTCAGCACTTCTTTGCAGCTTCCTGTAGCAAGGATGCAACGTAGTATCCTTCCTCTGGGCAGTATGCAATTCTCCTATCCCTGAGTTGTCGCATAGTGTCTCTGCCTCTTTTTCCTTCCCTTGAGATCCACTGACTACTGTTCCCTTGTGGGTTGGCTGTTTGGGCATCCCCAAAAAGACATATTTCGTGCCAATGATCATTGGGAATAGGGAGTCAGCTAATACAGCCGCAGGAATAATGCCCGTGACGTACCTGGATTTAATCTCCACCTTGGCGATTGGCAGCGTCATGGTAACAGCACTCCTCATTGCCGGCTTTAGCTCTATGGTCTCCCCTGTAAGTTGGTCTGGGCTTACCAAGCTGGCATCTATCACCGCTTCCCCATCCAAACCTGTATCGTAGAGACAAGCAACCTGTTGGCCATTTACTTCAATCAGTTCAACCACAGGTGGTCTCTCTTGGTCCTGAGTGTCTTTCATCTCCTTGACCGTTTCCTTGCCTTCCTCTTTTGATTCCTCGAGGTTGGTTATGCAATTGGCATCGTTTGCCTTGCATCTGCAGTCCACAGTATTATGTGTTACCGACTGGCAGTGAGTGTACCATGTTCCCTTCCTAGGTTTCCGTGTGTCCTTTGTGTTCCTTTCTCCTTCGCCAACCTCAGCCTTGTCTGTGATCACCGATGTAGGAATCACTTTGCATGCTGCGAAGTAAGAACTTTTAGGTTTCGATCTGCAGTCTTTTGTGTTGTGGGAGGCCGCCCTACAAAACGAACACCACTTTTCAGACCACTGTCGTTTCGCTTGAGAATTCGAGGTGCTCTGGGTTCCTACCTTCACCTTCTCTGAACTCTCCTCTGTGTGCTTTATATAAGGTTCCACTTTTTCTCCTTCCCAGTTTTTAGGTTTCTTTTTCTCTGGTTTCTCCTGACCTTTGGTTTGTGTACTTAGTTCCTCCGCTTCACCATGTACTTCCACGAATCGTTCCGCCAGCTTATTCACAACATCAATCCGTTCCGCCCCTTGTTCTCCCAAGAAGGTTCTGAGAGGTTTCGACATTTGCTTTCGCATCTGGTCGACCACCATCATCTCTTCGAGACTCTCATAATCCCTCTTGAATTCTGCCAAGTCCATCCATTTCTGGAGATAGGATTTCAGCCTTAGACTGTATGCGGCGAATAGCTCTCCCGGCTCTCGTCTAGACGATCTAAACTTTTTCCGATATGTTTGTGCTGTGACTTCATAATGTTTCATTAAAGCTGCTTTCAATTCCTCGTACTGATTTTCCTGTCCTGGTGGTAGGCGTGTGTAGACCTCGTACCCTGAACCACGTAACGCCTGGGATACTTTAAGAGCCCATCTGGATCTTTCCAGTCCCATAGCGATTGCCATAGCCTCGAACCGATCCAAAAACTGGAATATCTTTTCTTTACTTTCATCATAGACTGCTAAAGGAAACTTCATGGCATGGTAACCCTGTCGAATCATGTGGGTTGCCCCAGGTGAAGATGAACTTCCTTCTGCTGCATCTATTTCACCCTTAGTTTGTGTCTTGAGTTCTAACTCTTTCAAGCGGTATTCATGTTCCATTTCTTGTCTCCTGGCAGTCTGTTCCATTTCCAGTTTCTTGGTCTCCTGTTCCAGTTCCAGTCGCTTGGTCTCCTGTTCCAGTTCCAGTCGCTTGGTCTCCTGTTCCAGTTCCATTCGTTTGGTCTCCACCTCTATTCTTCTCACTTCCAACTCGGCTTTCCGGTCTTCTCTTTCCCCTTTACGAATCTCTCTCTCTCTTTCTTGTATGTAATCAGTTAGCTCGGTACCAGCTAACCCAATTTCCTCCCCGTTGGCTCTCAGTTCTGCTGTAGTTACTTTAGGAGTTGCCATAGTTACAGCAGATAAGTCAGCACGTTGAGTAAAGATCCCTCAAGGCAGAAAAGAAGTACTCACTATACAATTATATTCCACCTAGAACCGATATCATTATCTATATCTATTAATTATTATAAATCTCCAACACCACACAGTACATCACAACCACTCTCTCATCCACAAGAGGAGATATAGGATAAAGACTTATGTAGACGTGTGACCGTGTAACTAGGTATGTAATGTCTTACCACCTATCCACCTTCACTCTGTCTGGAACTTTCTCACTGCAAAGTCACCAGCATTAATGAAATGTTTCTACCATAAATGTAATGGCACCATATATCCAATGGACGTCCTTCCATTAAAAGTCATCAATGTATACTTCTTTTTATTCCAATCAGTATGTCCCAACATGCATGTACTCCGCTATGCCTGTGCCAATATGCAGGTCATATGGGTATAATGTATGTACGTATCCCGCTCGCTCCACCAATTATGTGATGTTGTTTCCCCGAGAAGAGAGTGGGATCAACATGCACATCTTTAAACTGATTATCTGTTGGGATTATTGACTGACTTTTCGTCTACACTCCTCTCTTCTGTCTTCCCTTCCATATATCTCTTTCTTTCACTCTCTCTCTATTATTCTCTCAACACATACTTCGACAACAGTTCTTTTCCACATTAAATAAAAGATTTAATTTAAAACTATGTCTGGTGTATGGGTGGATATTGTCTGTGTAGTTGCTAGTGTATTCTATTGTTGGTGACAGAATGAACTCAGAATGTCTATCAGCGGTATCTTCTCGCCAGTCATTCTTCACGATTACAGGACATCACATCAAACAGGACAGAGCTCACCCGGGATGATCCGTAGTCTTGAGTCTGATGGTAAATCCGTTAGTGAAATGAAAACAAACTGTTCACCACTGAGTCACCGTATTGCTATAAAAGTCCCGTAAGTTTATGACTGTGCCCAAATCGGTTTCATGATATTAAGTATCCATCATCGAGAAAAAACACCACATTGTCAATGTTCTTCCTATTATCTATTATGATTATCACTATTGTCTTTGTCTATTCCTTCTACTCTATGTATGCAAGTCGTATGTAGGTTGAAGTCTCTGCTTGCCCCACCTTAACCTCTCTTTCTGTTCAGGAGCCCCAGTGGTATATGAGTGTTAGCATACAGTCTTCTGTATTTTACTGGATGTTAGTATTTGTTCATCTGAACAAACTGTTTAGGTTCTTTCTGGATCTAAGTATGTACTTTATTGGTTCAAGTAGAGTATTTTTTCCTTTCTTCTCTAATGTCCCTAGAAACTGGGAACCTTATACACATCTATGTTCCTTTATAGAATTAATGTAGATCCACGAATCGAAATTAATCCGCAGCCAAGCACTTTATCCCATTATAAGGGAGGATATTTCTTTTCATTACAGGACACATAATTCTATCTTCTCGTCCAGTTGGGAATACACACACTAAACTGACAAAGAAAGTGGCTACTCTTTATAGCTCAGTCTATGTCGCATAATCCTTGACATTGCTGGACAAAGCAAATTCAGACTTCATTATCCCTTGTCAGTGGAAAATTTCTGATCTCGAACTTTTCCGTTGTTTAATACAACCAAACCGCATTCTGCTGTCTAGTCTTAGTCGCAAACCTACCTCCAGAACGCAATAGGCTGGTCCATGATACTGTCTGTCTTTGTAGCAAACCAATTTTTCCACTCTACATGTCACCTGTGTTGTAGTCGACTCTCCCGCCTTGACCTACATACACATGCGCTGGTCAATCCTTTGTGGTTATCCTTCTGGTTCATTAACCCTTCTCCCACCTCAGCTTTGTCTGTGATCACCTTCTTATGATGCACTGTATACAGTCGTCGATCTGGGAATCACTAACATTCAGCATTTCACGACAACGAGATTACGGAGAAAAGTCGCTAACCTCTACGCCAGGAAGCCGGCAAAGCGGTGCATAGTTGGGTAGAAAAAATTACGAGGGCGAGTCAATATGTAAGTCACACAGTTCTGTGGGATGGCAGGTAAATGAAAACAAGGCACACAATTCTATGCAGCCGGTTTGGGAGGACTGATAAAATGATGGGATAAGTGCATCAATGTTGGTGGAAATTATGTTGAGAAATAAAGGGACAAAGTATGTATAAAATTAAACTGGTTTCAAGTTGTTATCATAGTTATTTATTTTTCTACAGCCAGTTGTGACTTACTTATTAACTTACACTCGTAATAATAATAATAATAATAATAATAATAATAATAATAATAATAATAATAATAATAATAATAATAATAATAATTGTCCATCCTCTCATCGTTAAAAAAATCCTGATATTGAAAATTAAACGCAAAATAAACTACCCAGTGCGTAAATGTTGTAAATCTTTGCAGGTTATTGCAATCAAACCCAAGTTTATTTTACAACCAATTTTATTTTCAGTAATTTCCCGTTGCTTTTCAGAACTAGAAGACATCGTTCAAGTCCAACTTAATGCCGGTATTAGGATTGAACCCCCTACCCTGCCGTTAGCACACTGGAGGCTTAAGAACAAGAGCTCTTATCTGTTCGGCATCGTTTAACGTCTACTCAGTGTTGACACGTTCCGTATTTAGAACAAACACGGCAATTAAAGATATCATAGAAACAAAATGCCGATCATACATTATTATTATAAAACTATTCTACATTTTATAAGCTAAAAATATAACAACTCATAGTTATAAATTACCAATTACCATACACTTATCATTTGCAGACATGTTTGTATCAATTTTCTGAGCCGAACATAGCCAGCTGGTAAATTATGGGAATGCCTAATGATCAATAAATTATATGGATGAGAACACAAATAATGATGACGTTTGGGGGGAAAGAGCTATTTGTGGCTTTCGACATCTGGTAAATTAATTTTCTGTACAGAAGACAGAAATAACAGCTGTCTATGGCTAGAGAGATTCAATTAAGCGTGCTATTGCGTACAACTAAGGATGTGCGAATGAATAATCTTTCGAATTCTGAAGTCGAAGAACCCCTGATATACGACGCTACAAAATGGCTAAATTTAGACATTCGTGTTGTTGCTAAATGTTGGTACACGCGTGGGGCAGATTATAGTTCTTAATCATCATCATTATCTTCAACTATTGTTGTCAAGCGTCATGGGGAGGAATAGTTGCTGTTCCAGTGCCCGATGAGTGGCACATGATAGTATCATTAGGTGTGATTGTATTCTGTCTTTGATATCGTTAATTCATTTTATCCTCAGGCATATTCTTGCTGCCGTATCAGATCTTTGATGTAGCGCCAGTGCTGATATTTTGTTATTGTTGTTGTTATTGTTTGTTCGGTCACACTGAGCTCAGCCGAAGTCCATACATGTGCATCAGAACACCGGAAGTTTACGAGAGAATGTTCGTATCCAAGCCTACCTCAGTGCTGGTAGTTGATTGTATTTCACTCTAACCAGATGGCCGAACCATTTAATCTTCCGCCTTTCAATACATGTGGCACAATGTGTTGAACCCTCTGTCTGTAAGACCATAGCTGTGATGGTCAGCATGGCCGAATGGATACTAGCGTTTGCTCTTAAACTTCTGGTAGGCTAATTCCGGGATAGCAACTTCAACCCCTACACCGGTCAGTTGGACTAAAATGTTGGCTTCTCGCCCTTGACTTGGGGTCGTAAATTACAAGTACCTAAGAAGTCTGAGTGGGTTCGCCTGATGGCGAGGCACACTGACAAGAGGGAAAGCTAATCTGCACGCAAAAATCAATCCGGTGCACTAGAAATAACCACTTCACTTGAGTTCAACACAAGTGAAAGCAAAAACTATTTTAGTTGTTTGGGTTTAATGTGGACTCAGACGTGAATCAACTAAAGAGAGCCAACGAACGAACTTTAAAAGGGCTTAAGAATTGAACAGGCAAGACCGTTATTACACCCCGCCTTTTCCCTCAACAATGATACAGAACATAGTTACATATCATTTATAGGACGTGGTAATCATTCCAAGCATTTTTGATTGTTTGTGAATTATTAGCAAGTTTATGTTAAGTAGTTTGTCATTGCTCTTTACCTTTGTATAAAAACCAACGCAAGGCGGACTGCTTCCAAATCGCTCGCAGCTGTGTTTCGGCATGACCACTTCACTACGGAGTTCCTTTGGTGATGTAGTTGATGCTTACTACCACCACAGAAAAGCAATTTAGTCTCTCCAAACAATGACTACAATTATAATTTGGGCCTCTTCAGATAGTTAATGTAGCAGAACAAACAATTATAGTTTAGGCCTCTTCAGATAGATAGTGTAGCAGAACAAACAATTATAGTTTAGGCCTCTTCAGATAGTTAATGTATCAGAACAAACAATTATAGTTTAGGCCTCTTCAGATAGTTAATGTATCAAAACAAACAATTATAGTTTAGGCCTCTTCAGATAGTTAATGTAACAGAACAAACAATTATAGTTTATGCCTCTTCAGATAGTTAATGTAACAGAACAAACAATTATAGTTTAGGCCTCTTCAGATAGTTAATGTATCAAAACAAACAATTATAGTTTAGGCCTCTTCAGATAGTTAATGTAACAGAACAAACAATTATAGTTTAGGCCTCTTCAGATAGTTAATGTAACAGAACAAACAATTATAGTTTAGGCCTCTTCAGATAGTTAATGTAACAGAACAAACAATTATAGTTTAGGCCTCTTCAGATAGTTAATGTATCAAAACAAACAATTATAGCTTAGGCCTCTTCAGATAGTTAATGTATCAAAACAAACAATTGTAGTTTAGGCCTCTTCAGATAGTTAATGTATCAGAACAAACAATTATAGTTTAGGCCTCTTCAGATAGTTAATGTAACAGAACAAACAATTATAGTATAGGTCTCTTCAGATAGTTAATGTATCAAAACAAACAATTATAGTTTAGGCCTCTTCAGATAGTTAATGTAACAGAACAAACAATTATAGTTTAGGTCTCTTCAGATAGTTAATGTAACAGAACAAACAATTATAGTTTAGCAGAACAAACACTACTTGATGTTATAGCGTTGCAATGGGACGTGCTTAACAAAACTGTAAGCCAAGAAGACATACCGATATGTCGTCGATGAATGAATCGATGAATGGATGGATAGATGAGTGAGTATGTAAGTGAATGAATGAATGTGTGGATGGATAGATGGATGGATGGACGAATGAATGCATGGATGAATGGGTTGATGTATGAGTGAATGAATGAATGGATGAGTGGATGTATGGGTGAACGGATGAATGGATGAGTGAATGGATGAATGAATGGGTGGATGCATGCATGCAGATATGTGTATAGGTATTTCGTGAATAGCGAGATTTCAAAGAAGAAAGAAAGACTACTTACCCGTCATTAACAATACTCACCCAACATTGAAAATACTCACCCAACATTGAAA
>OY992876.1:92048438-92070938 GCA_963921405.1 Cepaea hortensis | reverse complement strand
TTCTTCTTCTTCTTCTTCTTCTTCTTCTTCTTCTTCTTCTTCTTCTTCTTCTTCTTCTTCTTCTTCTTCTTCTTCTTCTTCTTCTTCTTCTTCTTCTTCTTCTTCTTCTTCTTCTTCTTCTTCTTCTTCTTCTTCTTCTTCTTCTTCTTCTTCTTCTTCTTCTTCTTCTTCTTCTTCTTCTTCTTCTTCTCGTACCATAGCTCTTTTGATAGAAATAAAGCTGACAATTTCATTAACTACTACTATTAGTGCTTCTGCTCTTTCTAATGGTGATATTGGATTATTGCTACTACTACTGGTGCTACTGCTACTAGTACTAAAACAACAACAACAACAACAACAACAACAACAACAACAACAACAACAACAACAACAACTACTACTACTACTTGTACTACTACTACTACTACTACTACTACTACTACTACTACTACTACTACTACTACTACTACTACTACTACTACTACTACTACTACTACTACTAATACTACTATAACTACAACAACTACATCTACAACAGCCTACTACTACCACCACAACTACTACTAGTAATACCAATATTAAGACAAATACTACTAATACTGCTGCTGCTGCTATTACTATTATAACTACTACAACAACAACAACTACTTCTACTACTACAACAACAAAATCTGATACTACTAATACACCTTCTTCCGCCGCTGCTGCTGCTAATACTACTGCTGCTACAACTATTACAGATATATAAACACCAGGCAGAACGAACGAACGAACGAACGAACGAACGAACGAACAATCTGTATTTTCAAAGGGTTAAAAATTTGACACGCAGACCCGTCTGACATTCTGCCCTTCTTCTCTAATTCCTCTCATACATTATTTTATTCAACATCACTTATGAAGCTAATCTTAGGCAACTAAAAAGCAATAATAAAATATAATAAAATGAAAAATAAAAACGCATGAAAAATAATCAATAATACATGACTCACTGAGGCAATTTTTATCATGGGCATTATAAAAACCCAAGGAAGGTGTAACGTGCCATACATATGGAAATGTTTAGTGGCTAGTTGTCGTTTGAGATAATTTACCATTATTATTTTTAAGGGGGCATGTAGTCTGTACTGAGATAGTGTTCAAACAGGTTGTGACTGTATTTATAATGATTGGTGGTGTCTTTGATTTCTTGTGGAAGACTGTTCCACAACTGAGTGGCAGAGTATGCTAAGCTTGTTTTATATAAGTCTATCCTATGTTTAGGGACATGAAGTATATTTAGCCGTTCGCTATGTCTTGCGTTATATTTGAACATTGGCCAAAGGTAGCTTGGAGCATTTTGAAATAGGATTTTGTGAATTAGTTTTGCCTTATTAAGAAATAGGTGTTTGTGGAGTGGCAGTAACTGAAGACGTTCATTTAGGTTAGAATTGTCTGTAAGCTTATCACCATTGATTAAACGCACTACCCTTTTCTTGAGTGAATAAAGGCGTTGTGTTATTGATTTGGTGCATCCATACAAGATTATGGAGCAATAATCAATATGTGTTTGTATGTGGGAAGTATAGAATATCTTTCTTGTGTTTTCGTCGAGGAATATTTTGATTTTGGCAAGTTGGTAAACTCTTTTGGCTATTTGTTTAACTAGAGCATGAACATGGGAATTATCGGCTCCGTGGCCGAGGGGTTAGCAGCTTTCTCCGCTAACTCCGAATACTCTCGTCATGTGACGCGACGAGAATTAGCAGTGGTTCGAATCGCAAAAGTGACTTATGAGAGTATGGAGCCGGTCACTCAGAAAGTCGTGGCGTGCTGATGAGCGTAATCTAGCCTAGGAATCAACATACAGCTGAAAGATGCTGGTGTTGACCGCAATATCCTGAAAACAGGATGGAAACGCGGAAAAAAGAAAAAAAATATGAACATGGGAATTAAAGGTTAGATTTTGATCTACGATAAGAACCACTGCCTTGTGTTCAGTTACACTTTCTATAGGCTTGCTACCAATGTGCAGCTGAAAAGTTCTCTGTAAGTGTAGAGCGTGAAGTCTTTGCCTGGTTGCTATTAACGAAGATTTTGTTTTTGAAATGTTAATTTGCATGCGGTTTGCATGACTCCAGTTAACTACACTATTTATTTCCTGTTACAATGATAATTCTAGCACATTACAATCAATAGCGTTTGTATATACTGTGCTGCCATCTGCAAATAGATCGCAGGACGACGACAGATTTAAG
Organism: Cepaea hortensis; assembly: GCA_963921405.1. Lineage (NCBI taxonomy): Eukaryota > Metazoa > Mollusca > Gastropoda > Stylommatophora > Helicidae > Cepaea > Cepaea hortensis. The sequence goes on along the minus strand of OY992876.1, from coordinate 92,068,719 downwards.
GGAAGATCATTTATATAAATGGCAAATAACAGAGGGCCAAGTATAGACCCCTGAGGTACTCCAATATTAATGGTAATGGCTTGAGATAAAGATTTATTGTGTGATACTACTTGTTTTCTGTCTAATAAAAATGATTTTATTAATGTCACTATATTAAAGCGTAATTTAATTGTTTCTAGTTTTTTTTTTTTTTTTTTAAATAAGAATAGTATGATCTATCATATCGAATGCTTTTCTAAAGTCTATAAACACCGCTCCACATAGAGTATTGTTGTTAATATTTTGATGCCAGTTTTCTATCATGTTTGTTAGTGCCGTTTGATAAGAATATTTTGGCCGAAATCCTGACTGACTGTCAACTATTAGTTTGTGGCGAACTAAGTGCTCTAGTGTTGTTTTATGAATGTGATTTCTAGCGGTTTGGATAGTGAGGGTAATATGGAAATTGGCCTATAGTTACTCAGGAGACGATCGTCTAATGAACCAGCTTTTAAATGAGGATACACTTTAGCGATTTTAAATGCTGATGGGAAGTAACCTTTGGTGAGACACTGATTATATATAAAAGTTAGCGACTTGCAGACCCACGGTGCAGCATAGCGAAAGGTCCGATCACTGATTCCATCAAGTCCTGATGAGTTATTGTTTTTTTAGGTTACTGAGATGAGTAAATACTTCAGTGGTCGTCAAAAGCGGTATGTTGGAGGGAATGTCTTCATAGCATTTGTTCTCACAAAATGATAATAATAAAGATATGTCATGAGGAAAATCTGGAATTGCAGCCTTCAATTGATTTATGTCGGACTGAGAGAACCTACTGAATTGATCATATGTAACCTAATTTGATGGTAATGATTGAGATGACTTGTGTTTGTTTGTCAAGGTATTAATTGTTTTCTATATATCTTTAGTGGTTTTTTTTTTGGGGGGGGGGGGGGGGTTGGTATCAGACCTTTGGTAGTACCTTTGGTAAGAATTACTCTCGTGTCCTCGTCAGGACCTATTCCCCCACTGGTCCAAGCCTGACACCCAGCTCACTCCTGTGGCTCCTAGTAGCTGTCAGCATGCGAAAGCGGCCACCCCCAGGCAACAGCTGTGAGAGGCTGGCTAAACAAGGCATGGGTAGCCGATTTGGTGTCAAGCCAAGCGATTAACTAGGGTAGCCTACCCAGCATGTGAAGACGAGATTCGGCAGACTGCGGGGATGAAATCACTGATGGTTCAGCGGGCAAGACGGCGTTTACCTGAAAAGCGTTGTGGTACGTAATGAGCATAGCAAGGCACGTAGAAGGCCCTGGTAATCCACAGCACATGTATTCATCTCCAGTCGTCTTGACTTGTCTTGCCACTGGACTTAGATGGACTCAGTCGAGAAAGTGAGGTCGACGAATTGCGCAACACTTCCTCACTTTAATCCAATTCATCGTGCAAGTCATTCTTCATCCAACTTCATATATCGCCAACATTGGGCTCAATATAGACTTGGAGAAGAATATAGTTATGTACCAGCCAGCTCCAGTGAATAATCACACCGTGTTGGATAGCAAGGTGAACGGTCATAGGCTAAGTGTTGCGGACAAATTCACCTATCTTGGCAGCACTGTGTCACAAGCTGCCACAATTGATGACGAAGTGAATGCAAGAATCTCCACGGCCAGCGCGGTCTTTTGCAGACTGTACAAGAATGTATGGGACCGAAATGGAATAAGCCTGCAAACAAAGCTGAAAGTCTATAACGACATGCTAGGAAATTAAACAACTTCCACACAGTCTGCCTTGGGAAGCTCTTGGAGATTAAATGGCAAGACACGATCCAGACCTTGAAGTTCTAGAAAGATCTTCCATGCCCAGTATCCACACTCTACTAATGAAAAATCAGATTCGCTGAGCTGGTCTTTTAACTCGTATGCCAGATCACAGGCTCCCTAAAAAATTTTTTTTACGGCGAGCTGCGTTGTGGTAAACGCTCTCAAGGCAGCCAGAGGAAACGCTTTAAAGACACTCTGAAAATCTCACTGAAAGCTTTTGGAATTCATCTTGACACCTGAGAGACTGCTGCTAAAGACCGTAATTCGTGGCGTACATCATTACACAAGGGTACAGTCACTTGTGAAGCAACCAGGACTGCAAGAGCTGTGAAGAAAAGGCTGGACAGAAAAACCTCTGCAGGAGATCCTCCTCCTGGAACGTCAAGCATTCTTTTGTCCACATTGTCAAAGAACATTTCGAGCCAAAATAGGCCTTATTAGCCGTCTTAAAACTCACAGCTCCATACTTTTAACCCCACTAGATGAAATGAATGGTCATCATCATTCTTGATGGACAAACAACAACAGTGTCGGTTTTATCTATTATTAAGTTCTTAAAATAATCTTTCTTTTCCCTTCGAATAACATACTGAACTTTGTTTCTCAGACTTCGGTTAATGGTTTTATCTCTATTTTTATGTTCCCTGTCCCGGTCTCTCATAAGTCCAACTACCTCCTGTGTGATCCACGCAGGCTTAGTGTAATGTTTAACTCGAACTTCCTTAAGTGGAACATGCTTATCAAATACACTTAGAAAGGTCTTCAGCCAGACAGCTTCAGCAGACAGATAAATAGCTAGATACGTATACAGATAAAACACATAAATGAGAGAAAGAGCTAGCTCGATAGACAGTCAATAACATTCTGTCAGCTAAGTTATATTTCTCTAGCACAATGGACTAGTTCTGACCACACTTATAATCACGAATACAAAAGCAACAAAAATAATCAAAGGTGACCGTAAATATTTTAATCCGTTGATCACCGCGGCTGTAAATTCCCACAAGAGCTATCCGGGGGTGACAATATGGCTTCCTGTTGCTTCCGGTCTTTTACGTCACGTGTTTCCGGTACAAGATAAATCGCGTTGTGAAGAAAGATAACTCGAGCTGGCAAAGAGAGTATCAGTTGTATAGGCCGCAATATTCGGGTGGAGGGGCGATGTTTTGCTTCTTATTATCATCTCTGAGGCAATGACAAACTAGCAAACGTAAATATGCCTAGTAATCACAAACAGGAAAAAAAATACTGTGCTTGATTGCAGCGTCCTGTGAACGACATGCAACTAAGGTTAACTAAGGATTCAACGGGCAAGACGGCGTTTACCTGCAAAGCGTTGTGGAACGTAATGAGCACGGCAAGGCACGTAGAGCGCCCTGGTCATCCACTGCACCTGTATTCGTCTCCAATCGTCTCGACTTGTCTTGCCACTGGACTCAGATGGACTCAGGCGAGAGAGTGAGGTCGACGAATTGCGCAACTCTTCCTCACTTTAATCCAAGTCATCGCGCAAGTCATTCTTCATCCAACGTCACATATCACCTTCAAGCCCTGTGGCGATGGGCGAGCGGCAAAGCGGCAGGCGTGGGTACGCTGGCAGCCGTAGTCGCAGACCTGCACACAGGCGGCTCAGGCCATATGGTCGTCTTCTACTGACCGGAGCAGCAGTGGGATTCGGCAGCCCCCTGAGCGACTGAGCAGCCCTCTATAGGAACACACTGCTCACCTCCATAGCATGAGGAAGGGGCTAGAAAAGGTGCCCTAAACATTGTCTGCTTCATCACTACCTAACCAGCTATCCGCGGTTGGTGGGTACCCTAAACTGCGGTCGACATACAAAGAAAGATAAAACAAGCCAAGCTAAAAGAGTAAACCATATTCCCTTAACAATTGGAACTTGGAATGTACGCACCCTACTTGACAGAGTCGGCGCGTCAGGTCCAGAGAGACGAACAGCACTGATTGGGAGAGAGCTGGGCAGGTACAACATCGACATTGCAGCCTTGAGCGAGACACGACTTGCAGAAGAAGGCCAAATCTGTGAAATTGGTGCCGGCTACACATTTTTCTGGAGTGGAAGGAAAAGCGAGGAAAGACGCCAATCCGGTGTGGGATTTGCCATTAAGTCGGCCCTGGTCGGCAAATTAGCTGGATTTCCAAAGGCTGTAAATGACAGGCTCATGACCATGAAGTTGCCTCTGCTGAATGGAAGGAAGCACGCAACCATTGTGAGTGTCTACGCACCAACTATGACCAACGAAGATGATGTCAAGAATAAGTTCTATGAGGACCTGCACAATGTATTAACATCTGTTCCCAAAGGAGACAAACTTATACTCCTTGGGGATTTCAATGCCAGAGTAGGCACGGACACCACCTCTTGGAGTGGCATTATTGGAAAGCATGGAGTCGGAAATTGTAACACCAATGGACTCCGCCTCCTTCAGACATGTGCCGAACATGATCTCCTGATTACGAACACAATTTTCCGTCTCCCCATGAGAAATAGGACATCGTGGATGCACCCTCGCTCGAAACACTGGCACCTCATTGACTATGTAATCGTCAGGAGGAGTGACAGACAAGACGTTCGAGTGACAAAATCCATGTGTGGTGCCGAATGTTGGACAGACCATCGTCTCATTGTCTCGAAAATGAACATCCACATCAGGCCACCACGGCGTCCTCAAGGGGCAAAAATGCAAACAAAGCTAAATGTCACCCGCCTAAACAGCAAGAAAATGCAGCAGTCGTTTGAAAATATGCTGGAAGACCGCCTCAAGCCCAATGCTGAAGCAAAACAGGATACAGAAACAGAATGGAGAGCCCTAAAGGACACGATTTACAACACTGCTATGGAAATCCTGGGTCCAGCCCCCCGAAAGCATAAAGACTGGTTTGATGAAAATTCCGAAGACATCAACCAATTGCTGGCCGAGAAACATCTTCTCCTCAAGGCACATTTGAATGACCCAAAGTCAACATCAAAAAAAGATGCTTTCAAGAACATTCAGAGAGTAGTGCAGCAGAAACTTCGGCACATGCGGGACTCCTGGCTGAGCAGCAAAGCTGATGAAATTCAGGGCTTTGCTGACAGACACGATATGAAAAACTTCTACGACTCACTGAAAGCGGTCTATGGTCCTTCATCACCAGGCATAGTTCCCCTCCTCAGTGCAGACGGGGGAACATTGGTCACCGATAAGAAAGAAATCCTCCAACGCTGGGCAGAGCATTTCAGCAAAATCTTAAATGCAACTTCCTTCTTCGATGATGAAACCATCAATTGCCTTCCTCAAGTTCCCACCAATGAGACTCTTGATGACCTGCCAACCATAGTGGAAATAAACAAAGCCATCCAGCAACTCTCCAGCGGCAAGGCACCTGGTCCTGACTCCATCCCAGCAGAGATATACAAGGCAGGTGGGCCGGTCCTAACAGAGCAGCTTCACCGAGTCTTCACAAACATATGGATGAACGAGACCATGCCACAAGATTTTAAGGACGCGTCAATAGTCCACCTTTACAAACGTAAAGGAAACCGCCAATCCTGTGACAACCACCGAGGCATCTCCTTGCTTTCAATTGCAGGGAAGATACTCGCCAGAATTCTTCTCAATCGCCTCACAGCCCATCTCGATCAAGGTCTTCTTCCTGAGAGTCAATGTGGCTTCAGAAAAGAACGTGGAACTGTTGACATGATTTTCGCTGCAAGGCAGCTGCAAGAGAAATGTCAGGAACAGAACTGCGAAATGTTCTCCACTTTCATTGACCTTACCAAGGCTTTTGATACAGTCAGCAGAGAAGGACTGTGGAAGATTATGGCAAAATATGGTTGTCCACGAAAGTTTGTCCAAATAGTGCGGCTATTTCATGACGGCATGCAGGCAAGAGTACAGGAAAATGGTGAGCTGTCTGAACCCTTTCCTGTCACCAATGGAGTGAAGCAAGGATGTGTCCTGGCACCAACACTGTTCAGCCTCATGTTTTCAGCCATGTTGATGAATGCCTTCGAGAACGACGACATTGGAATAGACATCAACTACCGTATGGATGGAAAGTTATTCAATCTCAGAAGGCTGAAAGCTAAAACCAAAATTGACAGTGGCACAGTCAGAGAGCTCCTGTTTGCTGATGATTGCGCTCTATACGCCAACTCAGAGGCGGACATGCAACATAATGTTTCAGCTTTCTCACATGCCTGTGCCAACTTTGGGCTCAATATCAACTTGGAGAAGACTGTAGTTATGTACCAGCCAGCTCCAGGGAATAATCACACTGTGCCGAATATCAAAGTGAATGATCATAGACTAAGTGTTGTGGACAAATTTACCTATCTTGGCAGCACCGTGTCACAAGCTGCCACAATCGATGACGAAGTGAATGCAAGAATCTCCAAGGCCAGTGCAGCCTTTGGCAGACTGTACAAGAATGTATGGGACAGAACTGGAATAAGCCTGCAAACAAAGCTAAAAGTCTACAAAGCAGTTGTATTATCCACACTGCTATATGCTTGTGAAACCTGGACTGTTTATCAGCGACACGCTAGGAAATTAAACCACTTCCACACAGTCTGCCTAAGGAAGCTACTGAAGATTAAATGGCAAGACAAGATTCCAGACACTGAAGTCCTAGAAAGAGCATCCATACCCAGTATCCACACTCTACTGATGAAGAATCAGATTCGCTGGGCTGGTCACTTGACTCGCATGCCAGATCACAGGCTCCCTAAACGAATTTTTTACAGCGAACTGCGTTGTGGTAAACGCTCCCAAGGTGGCCAGAGGAAACGTTTTAAAGACACTCTGAAAATTTCACTGAATGCTTTTGGAATTCATCATGACACCAGGGAGGCTGCAGCCAGAGACCGAAATTCGTGGCGTGCATCATTGCGCAAAGGTGCAGTTATATGTGAGGCAACCAGGACTGCAAGAGCTGTGAAGAAAAGGCAGGACAGAAAAACCACTGCAGGAAATCCTCCTCCAGAGACGTCAAGCATTCTTTGTCCACATTGTCAAAGAACATTTCGAGCCAAAATAGGCCTTATCAGCCATCTTAGAACCCACGGCTCCACACCTTCAACCCCACTGGATGAAATGAATGGTCATCATCATTCTTGATGGACAAACAACAAGGTTAACTATTATTGCGTATTGAGACAACTGGCTCGGTGGTGGAATAGGGGTATCCACTATCAAAAAGAAATAAAGTAGCCCCTTCCCTCCTCCAGCCTCCTTACCTTTGGGCAAGGCGGAATACCCGTTTAACCAAGCGACCAGGGTTACGTGACGCCATGGGTGCAGGTGGTGGGTGAAGTTGAAGAGCAGCAATTTCACGACGGTAGGCAACGGATCTCTTTATGGAGGCAATGGCTACGATCATCGACCAATCGACCAGTATTGTCACTGCTAATAAGGAAAGCAATTTCGAACAACCTTATCTACAGATGCCTCTCATACAATATCTGTACGCACTATACAGTCCACATTCTCTGGGCATATTATGAGCAAGGGAAAGCTGGAGTAGGTCAATATCAGCATAAGAGAGGTGTGAGACAGGAATGTGTAATGTCTCCAGATCTTTTTTTCCCATGTACAGTGAAAATATTTTCAGAAATGTAGAAGATATGAAAGGAATCATCATTGGGGGATATAACATCAATAACATTAGATATCCGGATAATACAGTATTGATTGCAGACAATGAGCAGGATCTGCAACATTTAGTAGATGCAGTTGTTGCACACAGTGAACAACTAGGGTTAAGTAAATCAAACAACAAGAGATTGTTGGAGGGAAAAAAACAGAAGACCTGAACTTTGACAGGGATGGAAACAAACTATGGAAACTAGTGAAAGTCATGAACAATGAAGGACCTAGAAACAAACAAATATCAATTAAACAAGGAAATGCCTTGCTTACAGGGGAAAAGGCTGCAAATGCACTAATGGAACACTATGCCAGTGCAAACCATATTGACATAACAATCAAACAGAAGAAAGCAATCAAAGATAAACAGATACATCATAGTAATACAGAGACAGCAGCAGAATATATGATGGCAAATCTAACAATGGAAGAAATGGAACAGGCAATAAATACCCTAAAAAAGAAGAAATCACCAGGAAAGGATGGAATCACAAATGAAATGCTAATAGGACTAGGCACTAAGGCAAAAAAAGAAACTACTAGCAGTCCTAAATTACAGCTGGAAGAGAGGAATAATCCCACTGGCATGGAAGGAAGCTATACTAATATCAGTCCCAAAGAAAGGAAACGACCTGGAAGAACCAAATGGCTATCGACCTATCAGTCTACGTAGCTGTTTAGGAAAATTAATGGAATGCATTATCATTGGCACCTTGCCGTCTTGACAGACGATAGTTTGTGCTTTAAAAAGGCATAATAACTTTTACCTATGGCGATAGCGAATGTGACTGATAAGGCCAATTTGCGCTGTAAATGTCCGTTCACAGTGGGTGCATGTGAACACGTGGTCATTTCCACCATCATGCACCATTTTACGTCTCACACGCTCGGTGTGTGACTTAACTGCAATAATTTTCTCCTTTGTCTTTATTCCATTTCTGATGTTTTCCCTCCATGCAACACGCTCAGCGGCGACTTGCTCCCAATGTGCATTATCAATGCCTGTATCAATCATGTCCCGCTTACACACATCGTTGTATCGTAGTAGAGGCCGACCCTGAGATCTCTTACGCATCTGTAATTCACCAAAAAAGATGTCCTTTGGTATTCTACCATCATCCATCCTCCTAAGATGTCCTATCCATCTAAGTCTACGAAGACTGAGCATGGAATAAACCGTCACACAACCTGATCTTTCCAATACTTCAGTATTTGTGATTTTGTCTTGCCACTTAATACCAAGAATTCTTCGCAGACACCACATATGAAAGCTGTTTAAACGTTTCTCTTGGTGTGAGTAAGTTGTCCAGGTTTCACTGCCATAAAGAAGAGTACAAAGGACACAGGCTTGATTGACAAGGACTTTTGTTTTTGCAGTAAGCTTCCTGTTCTACCAGACTCTTTTTCTTAACCTGTTCATTGTTGTTGCTGCCTTACAAATCCGGATGTTGATTTCCTGATGTAGGGATAATTTGCTATTTACCACTGATCCTAGATATTTAAAATGGTCTACTATCTCTAGTTCAGCGTCGTCAATAAAGATTGATGGTACCCCATGTGCATCTTGTGACATAATCTGTGTCTTCTTTTTGCTAATTGTTAAACCAAATTCAGAACAAGCATTGGAGAATGCAGATAGTAGACATTGCAATTCTTCCTCAGAGTAGGTCGTAACTGCAGCATCATCTGCAAAAAGCAACTCTCTGATCAGTACCCTGCTAATTTTGGTCTTATCCTTCAATCTCTGAGCATTGTAGAGGCCGCCATCTGAGCGTGAGTGAATGTATATACCGGCATCCTCATCACGAAAGGCATATGTCAGTAGAAGTGAAAAGTATATCCCAAAGAGAGTGGGGGATAGTACACAACCTTGCTTAACTCCACTCTTGATTTCAAACTCTTCAGAAGTTGCACCATCAAACTTGATTATACCCTTCATGCCTGTGTGGAACGATTCCACAATGGACAGAAGAGTTGGTTAGTGCCTTGAACAGACCCTCACGACTGACCAAATCAAATGCCTTTGTGAGGTCGATGAAGGCAATAAACAATGGTTGATTCTGTTCACGGCATTTTTCTTGCATTTGTCGCAATGAGAATATCATATCAATGGTAGACGGGTTCTGTCGAAAGCCACACTGTGATTCGGGGTGGACTTGATCTCCTAGGACTTGAAGTCTGCGCAGAACAATTCTGACAAATACTTTTCCAACAATACACAGAAGTGAGATACCCCTATAGTTGTTGCAGTCGCACCGATCGCCCGTGTTCTTGTACAGTGTTATGATGCTTGAATCTTTGAAATCCTGTGGGACTTGTCCTTCTCACCAGCATAGCTCTATTAGCTGGTGGATATGTAGAGTGAGTGTGTCTTGCCCACTCCTGATAACTTCTATTGGAATCCCATCCTTACCTGGAGCCTTGCCAGATGCAAGTTCATTTATAGCACACTTAACTTCTGTTATGGTGGGAAGTGTGTCCAGGTGTCAAGAGTTGGTAGAGCCTCTATGGCGTTGAGGGCATCATCCGCTAGTTTGGTCTCACTTGAGTAAAGCTCCAAATAGTGCTCTACCCATCTGTCCATCTGCTGTTTCTTATCAGTGATGATTTCTCCAGTCAAGGTTTTCAATGGTTCACTTCTTTTGATCACTGGACCGCATGCTTTCTTTATTCCTTCATACATGCTTCTTATGTTTCCCTTATCACTTGCGATTTGAATGGACTCACATAACTTGATCCAATAATCATTTGCACACTGCCTGGCAGCCATTTGCACACCCTTCTTAGCTTGCCTTAGCTCACTCAGATTGTTACGCGTTGGTCTTTCTTTCTTTCTTAAGTGAGCTTTCTTCTTCTTATCAATCAAGGGCTGCAGAGTCTCGGTGTTTGCCGCAAACCAGTCCTGCCTCGTATGATCCACAGTGCCGTAAACCCCACGGCAGTTTTATAGAGTTTCCTTAAGTTGACCCCACTTGTCATTTACTGTAAAATTTTCTGGTGTATCAGTTAAAGCGTCTTCAAGTTGCTCTTGAAACTGAAAGCACTTTTCAGGATCGTGAGTGTTAATAATATTAATCCTGGGGCTAGATTTGTGTTTAGCTGTGTAGATTCTCTTTGGTCTTAGTCTAACCCTTGCAACAACCAAAGAATGATCCGCATCACAGTCAGCACTATAGTAACTTCGAGTCAATGGTATATGGTTCAGATGATGTCTCCGTGTGATTATGAAGTCCAGCTGGTGCCAATGGCCGGATCTTGGATGTTTCCATGTGACCTTATGCATCTCTTTTGTTTTATAAAAGGAGTTTGTAATACATAGGTCATTACTGGTGTAATGCTCCAGCAGCCTTTGCCCATTTTCATTCTTGCGACCTATGTTATATTTTCCAAGGCACACAGGCCATGAACTCGAGTCCTTGCCCACACGAGCATTGAAATCACCGAGCATATAAATGTAGTCAGATTTTGGAACTGCCTTGATCACGGAGTCTAACTCCTCATAGAGCGAATCCTTCACATCATCAGAGTCGGTGCATATGCAGTAATAATGGTGGCAAAACCACAAGAGGTTGCCAAGCGCAGGGATAATAATCTTTCATTTCCTCCTGCTGGAATGTCAATCATTCCCAGTAGCGAATTCTTCACTGCAAAGCCCACACCGTGTTGCATTTTTTTCTGCCTGCCCTCTATCCTTCCAAAAAAAAGGTGTAATTGTTTTCCCTGAGTGACCCTTCCTCAGCGAGGCGAGTCTCCTGCAGGCCAGCAATATCAATGTTAAGACGATTGAGTTCGGCATCAATCACAGCCGTTTTTCTCACATCGTCAATATTGGTAAAGTCAGTGGAAAATCCTGGACACATGGTTCTCACGTTCCAGGTTGCAAGCCGTAGCTTGAGGTTTCTATTTTTATTTTTATTTATACCTGGTGCATTGGTTTTACAGCCTGCGATCCAGATTTTGTCCTAGCCCCAAGCACCCATTGAAGCAGGCAGGCTGTGGCGGTTCAGCACCCTATTGGCCGTGTGCTGCCCAGCTTGAGGCGGGCGGTAGCTGTTCAGTGACACCTGTAGGTGTCTCCCACCGTCAGAGGCATCGCGTGGCGCCCCATGTCTCCGCCAGGGACTTATAACCCGTGACAGTTTAGTCTCGCTTTGATTCCGAGACCAGTTAAGACCAAGGATGGAGTTATTGCTTCTCCATAGCACAAAGCCTGGGCTAAAATATAGAGATCATGTGTTGCCCATGCAGCATGATCCCTCTCTCGGCCTGCCTAGTTCACTCCAGAGGAAAGGTAACACCCCTACATTTGGAACAAGACAAGCTGCAGATGCTGCCGGATCAGCAAAGCAATGCTCTAACTGTCCGCTTGTCGGAGCATCGATCCTAGACCAGCCGCCAACCAAGGCTTAGGGCCTGGTCTGCCGTGCCATGACATTTTGTCTTAAGCTTGCATTTCCTCGCACCAGGGTAAGGCTTGTACCCTTCCAACTGCGCTCTTCCACCCGAAGCCGTTGGCACAATGTGGGGTGTCGGGTTTGGTAAGCGCCGCCCAACGTTCGGCGCTAACAGAGAGCAGGTAGTACCGGACAAGGAACGCATTATCAATGACAGCTATCATGGCATCTGGAAGAAAACAAACTCTTAACACCACACCAAGCAGGATTCAGAAAGTACAGATCCACTGAAGATCAAATAACCTATATAGCTCAGGAAATAGAGGATGCTTTCCAAGAGAAAAAGCACATACTAGCGGTCTGGATAGATTTAGAAAAAGCATTTGATAAAGTATGGAAGAAAGGACTGAAAGTAAAACTGCAAAAAATGCATGTTTGTGCGAAAATGTACAAATGGATCAGCCACTACCTTGAGAACAGAACTGCCAGGACAAAAGTACAAGGACAAACCAGCAAAATGATGCTGTTGGAGCAAGGTGTCCCCCAAGGAGGAGCTCTTTCATCAACATTATTCCTATCATATATAAATGACATCACGGAAAATTTTCAAGCCAGAGTACACACATCCTCCTTTGCAGATGACCTAGCCATATGGACATCTGAAGAATATATTAGTACAGCTAACAGCAGAATACAGCAAGCCTTATTAGCGCTAGAGGACTGGTCAAAATCATGGCTAATGAAGATAAGTGAGGAGAAGACAAAATGCAAAGTGTTCTCCCTCTCAAATAAAACTCAGCAACCTAAGATGGTATTGAATGGAAAAATATTGCGCCATGAAGAAAATCCAAATTATCTAGGAGTCACCTTTGATCGTCGCCTGACATGGAAGTCACAGGTTGAGAAAAATCGAACAAGAGCAAGGCAAAGACTGGCAGTCATGAAAAAGCTTGCTGGTACAACGTGGGCAGCAGATGAGAAAGTTTTCAAGAAGTTATATACTGGACGCGTGAGGCCAGTACTGGAATATGGCATTGCAGCTTGGGCAACAGCAGCTAAGTCAAACATTAACAAAATAAGTAGAGTCCAAAATCAAGGAATGCGAATCATAACTGGAAGCCTGAAGACAACGCCTATTAATGAACTAGAAAAGATCACTTGTTTACAATCAATACAGAATAGAAGAGATAGCAGAACCCAGCAACAAGCAGACAATTTTAGAAGATTGACAGACTACCCTATGTATAACAGGTTTAATGGTTTTGGAAAGGGAAGACTGAAGCGTAGCAACTTTGTAGAAACTGCGAAACGAAAGATTATGGCAGATCCTATACTTAACATATCAACAGCCAAACCATTCTACAATGCACACAAGTTCTCAGCTTGGAGACAGCAGCAATTGCCTGAAATGATAGAAAATATTCCTAGCATCGACAAAAAGAACACGCAGAATGAAACCGAAAGAAGAAAATACCCCTAAATTACATAAAAGAACATTACCCAAGCAGCAATTGGACCCATGCATATACAGATGGATCAGCCAAAAAATTCAATAGAAAACGGAGGAGGAGAAATTCTCCTAAATTTAAAAAATGGAATGAAAAAAAAACTGTGGCATCTGGAAAATTTTCAAGTAACTTTAAAGCGGAGGTAGAGGCCTTGAGAACTGCCGCATAAATGCTCTTGATGAAGGAGACTAAAGAGAGTAAATAGCTATCTTCACTGATGCAAAGTCAGCTTTCTCAATACTGAAGAGCAAAAACAGCACAGAACTAGCTGACCTAAGAGCAGCACTCCATGGTGTATGCCAGAAATCCAAAAAAGTTGTAATACAGTGGATTCCATCACATTGCAGTATACCTGGAAATGAAGAGGCTGACAGACTAGCAAAAGAGGGAGGACGACTACCACAGCCTGACAGAAACATAAACTATAATGAGGCAAAGAGGTTTATACAAAGTACTTATAGAACCAAATGGGAATCAGAGCATCCAGAAGGATGATGCATATTATAAACTCGACCGAAGAGAACAAGTAGCAATCTTCAGACTCCACACAGGACATAACAGGCTGAAATACCACTTGTTCAATAAACTAAAGATAGGAGATACCGATGAATGCAATTGTGGAACTGGTAAAATGACAGCTAAACATTTGCTGCAGGAGTGCCCAATATATGCAACACAGAGAAATATATTTTGGCCCACAACTGCTTCATTTGAGGACAAGCCCTATAGAGATATCAACAAACTCAAGTTGACTACAGCTTACTTTAACTACATTCAGGTTGACATCTAAAGGTGCATGAAGAAGTGTTTCGACTGCCACACTTCATACCACAGGTATGTCGGTTACAAAAGCGTCCCAGAGGCATGAAATGGAATATTGCTTGGATAGCAAATCCATTAAGTGGAAAGTTCGAATCGAAAGCTCACTGTGTGGATGTCATCTGCAGACTGCATTCTTCTGGTTTCCGGAAGAACAGCTTATGGTGAACGGAAGGCCCAATATACGGAAGTGAGGCTAAGCAGCCATGTGCAGGACGTGACGATTCCTTGGGTGAGCCCAGTACCAGAGCGCTGTGTGTCGGCTCTGCAAGTATGGAAGCCTCCTTGGATGGCGGGGAATGCCCATGGTCTGCCCCTGCCTTCCCTTGAGGGCTGACCAGGATGTCTTTGCTGTTCTATATGGGCCAGCTGGGATGGGGGATAACACCACAACAGTGAGAGTCAAAAGTCCTAAGAAAACCCGGGGAAGGTTAACCCGGTCAACAAATGCCCGCAGAAGCCGGATGTGTCGGCCAAACGGCGCAAGAACGCAGCTCTGCTGTAAACAGGCACAACGCAATGACATCCGAAAAAAAAAAAGTCCGGATGAATGCAGCAGAAGAAGAAGAAATTATAAGAAGGCACAGATTGTGGTCGTTACTAGAAAGAAGGAAATACCACAATGTAATAAACAAATAAATGGGCATATTCTTAAACAAGTGAATCGGTACAACTATATCGGAACATTCATAACATCTGAAGGGAGATGCCTTGAAGAGATTAGAACAAGAATTGCTATGTCAAAAGTTGCCTTTTGCAAGATGAGAAACATACTGACCAATAAAATGATGTCAACTGCAACGAGAAAAATAGTATTGAAGTGCTACATAGAACCTACAAATTTTGTATGGATTTGAAAAGTGGACAATGAGCAGACAAGCTGAAAACCTCTAATGGTTGTGGAAATGTGATTTCTTGTGAAATTGAAAATACTACCACGGACAGACAGAAAAACCAATAAGAAAATTCTATGAGAAGCAGATGAAAACCCTAAACTGATTAGAGAAATTAGACGTAGACAGCTAACACTTTTTGGGTACGTTATTTTTATTTTTATTTATTTTTAAAAAAAAATGCTGTATATCCCTTGCAGAACGTTGCAGTCAACACCAGCTGCCAAAACCCAACAAAGACCATTCCAAGATAAGCGGCTACAGAATCATTACGATGCAGAACTCTGCGGGCAAGCTACTGGAGAAAAGTAGCACACAGACTTGCTTGTTACTTGGAACAACTCAGCTGCTTCCCGCCCACACTTGGAGGATACAGACGTAACAAAGAGTCATGGCTGAATGCGGCGGTCTTTGCTCAAGATGTTTACGAAGGATTTCAGGTCAGAGAAGAGACATGTACGGCCGTCATAGACTTAGAGGACGCATATAATAGAGTATCCCTCGAGCACTTGATGCATACCCTCCTCAGTGTAACCTCGCCTTGTACGATGGATAGCTGCAGTTCTGCTCCAAAGGAAGGTGGTGCTAAGATGCGGGAGTTGGTCTTCTGAGCCGATAACGATATGTCCAGGATTGCCGCAGGTCCACCACTGTCACCAGTATTATTAAACGTGTATACGGTGCCGATCACTGAACAACAGTTGGACGGGAGGGGTAGGACTCTGTCATTTGCTGACGACATTCTCGTGTATCGACAGGGTCGATATAGACAGGCGGTTGCCAATGATACGCAGGGAGAACTAGATCGAATTTCTTCATGGTGTGCTGATGGCGGTGCCCTTGTCAACCCTGCAAAGGCATCGGTTACATGGCTCTCCCTAAACAACCATATTGTGAACACAGACCTGCCGGAAGTAAGAATGGATGGGAGCATTTTGAATAAAACCAAGTCAATGACATATCTTGGCGTGAGGCTTAATCGTAGCCTGTCCTTCAGAGATCATGTCGATTATGTCATAACGAAAGCTCGAAAAGGTTTGTCAGCAATGAGAGTCATGGCGACTGCCAATATCGAGCAAAGACTGCTAATACTTCTGTTCCAAGGACTGGTGCTTTCACGCATCGAGTATGCCCTGGCCATACTCACTGTCAGCCCTACACAGATTGGAAGACTTGAAAAGGTACAAAACGAAGCCATGCGCATCATTTTGGGCTGCACGAAAGACACCAGCTGTGTAGCAATGAGATACCTCCTTGACTTCCCGACAGTGGAATACAGGATCAAGATCTGGTGAGCTCGTGCATACTTAAAAATAAGTGCAGATGAGCAGCACCCTCTTCATGACGCTATATTCAGAGAAAAGGGTGACAGGCTAAAGAGAGGCAAATCATGGATGGATCGGGCGGAAGATGTCGTCAGACAGGTCTGCAGTCTTACCAGTATCAACCCCGGCAAGGAATGGGTGCCGTTGCCTCCAGCTTTTAAGTGCACTTTCTCCTGCATTATCACACTCGACAGACGGTGCAGAGAGCAGAACCCTGCCGCTGTCAATGCAGAGGTCAGCGCGCTCATCTATGAACACTCAGAAGTGCTCATCTATACAGATGGATCTTTGTAAAGCAGCAGAAAAGTGCGTGGGCATTTACCACGTTCAGCGGGCCGAACCGTTCAAGAATCCAGTGGTGCCCACTCTATGACCACGAGCAGCATGGCGATGGAGGTGATGACAGTTACACAGGCTTTCATATGGCTGGAATCACAGCATTATACCAACGTGTGTGTACTAAGTGATTCAATGAGCATGATTCAGAAGGTCGAAGCTGGATCTGTACGTAGACAGTGGACTGAGTCGCTGCGGAAGTCTGTTGTCCGTAAAGTCACCTTCATCTTCGTCCCGGGACATGCGGGAGTCGAGGGAAATGAACGAGCTGATAAACTGGCTGGCTCTGCACCCCCTGTAGATGGCCAGCCCATGGATCGTGCCGATGTTATTAACGTCCTCAAAGATATGGCGAGAACAGAGGACTTTGACGTCAGTGAATCCACATCGCTGTCCAGGATGAAAGACTTGGGAGTAAGAATCGGCACGGCCAGACGCGAGAGGTACATCGGGAAAACAAGGCGCCTTGTCAACCAACACAGAACTGTCACTATTAGCCACCGGACGCTGATGCATATGCTGCGGGGAGGATCTGAGCACCTATGAACATGTCAGGAGTGCAATGAAGATACCCCAACTGATAACTGATAACTGATAACCAGCATTATTCAGCTGCTGTTGATGTACTAGGCAAATTTTACGTTCTTTCTGAACGACCGGTTCCCATACCAACACGTTATAACACAACGCGACACAGTCTACTGCACAAATCGGTCGCGGCTGCGTTTCGAACGCCTGGTGGCTCACGAACGGCATTCGGAAGCATTTGGCCACGGAGACCGAAAATAAAATTGTGACAACTGGCAAGATTGAGTGGAAAAGAACAAGGGGAAGACAGAGAAGTAAATACCTGGATGTCTTGACCACGTGGTGTGGTCCACGACTCTGCCGATCGTGTGAAATAACGAAACATGACCGCCCGTGTATTCCATACACGTGATACTACTTCTAGTGCACTGGACTAATTTTTGAGTATGGATTAGCTTTCCCTATTAGCAGTACGCCTTCAGGCGAACCGGCCCCGTCACATACACACATACATATCTACTTACACATATTCGCACATACATGCATCACATACACAACCTGACAATAGAACATACAAAATTGTACGAAATGCACGGCTCTCCATCATAGGCAAGATTGAAAGCCGCCATTTTGACAGCGGAAGCGGAAGGCGTATAGTTCAAGTGATGTATGGGTAAGCGGAAATGATGGAGCTGCAATTTTAGCTTTAAAAAAGCAGGTGTTAATCAAACATCCAAGATGGCGAGAGGTGATTTACTGCAGGCAATATATGACAATTAGAAAGTTGTTTGTGTGGAATCAACACGGTGAAAGAAATGCATGAAGTCTTAGAAACACACGGAAATGAGAAATAGAGACAAATGAATAATATAGAGGAGACATAGATGGAACATCTTAGCTTTTCAACGACCAAATGGACAAATGACACCAATACTAAAGAACAAACTCGTATCAAAAGTTACTAAGAAAGGACTCTACAACACAATCTTCCTATGAACTCTATGCTACCGATGCCAAACCTGGATAATGACAGAACAAGAGAACAGAAATAATCACAACAACGGAAATGAGATTCATGAGAAGAATACTCAATGTATCAAGAAGAGATAAGATCAGAAATGAAGACATCAGGACTAAAGTGTGGGTTATAGAAGCGCTAGATTTTATTAGAAGGCAGCAAGTCAAATGGTTTGGCCATGTAACTAGGTTACCAACTAACTAATTGCCACAACAAGCAATGATGTACAGACCAAATGAATGCAGAATAAGAGGCCGACAATTTAAACGATGGACAGGGAGAATAACAGTCCATGGGAATCTCGAAAAGCACACAATTTCAACAACAACAACAACAACAACAACAACAACAACAACAACAACAACAACAACAACAACAACAACAACAACAACAACAACAACAACAACAACAACAACAAATTCGCTTAAAAGTCGTTTACAAGTCGACAGGGTCGACTTCATTGCACCGGGTTTTTATCCCATAGGGCTTGGTTTCCTTCCGCAGCGCGGAAAGCTTCGCACAAAGCACAGACTCCGTAGCTCCAGCAACGATCCACAGGAGTCTCCGAAAATATTCACTCGTGAACCGAAGGAAACGGCCCGGAATAGAACCCACAACCTTCGGAGCCCGAGTTAAACGGCTTGACCACAACAACAACAACAAAAACAACAACAACATTAACAACAACTTCTGCTGCTGCTTCTGTTGCTGCTGTTGCTGCTGCTGCTGCTGCTGCTACTACTACTACTACTACTACTACTACTACTACTACTACTACTACTACTACTACTACTACTACTACTACTACTACTACTACTACTACTACTACTACTACTACTACTACTACTACTACTACTACTACTACTACTACTACTTCTACTACTTTTTCCGCATATCCTATTACAGGACATCGCTGTCAATCCAGCATTTTACCGCTGTTGTTGATTTCTTGGCAAGATTACGTTCAGTAGTTTGCCATAGGGTTCTGAGCGGCAGGCTCACATATCCCGTAAGTAACAGGAGCGCGAGAACCGCTACCGATTCTCGCACAGCTGCGTTTGCTCACGTGGCTACTACTACTACTACTACTACTACTATCTACTACTACTACTACTACTACTACTACTACTACTACTACTACTACTACTACTACTACTACTACTACTACTACTACTACACCAACAACTACTACTACAACAACAACTACTACTACTACTACTACTATTACTACTGCTACTACAACAACTACTACTACCACCACTACTACTACTACTACTACTACTACTACTACTACTACTACTACTACTACTACTACTACTACTACTACTACTACTACTACTACTACTACTACTACTATTGCTACTACTACTATTACTACTATACTACTATTACTATTACTACTACTACTACTACTACTACTACTACTACTACTACTACTACTACTACTACTACTACTACTACTACAACTACTACACTAAAATTACAATAACGACTATTAATGTGACTTCA
This sequence comes from Cepaea hortensis, assembly GCA_963921405.1. NCBI lineage: Eukaryota > Metazoa > Mollusca > Gastropoda > Stylommatophora > Helicidae > Cepaea > Cepaea hortensis. The sequence continues at coordinate 92,048,933 of OY992876.1, read as the reverse complement.
GGAATATAAATAACGATAACAACAATATTATTATTTGACTTATTATAATAATTATCATGACTATCACTTCTGTTAAAATTAAAAATCCAATGCGCTATGTCACATTTATCTGGCCCTCATTGCTGCCAGGCTTTTTCCTCAGAAATATTTCATCAAATTTCTCTGTTCACACTTTCTCCTTAAATCGCCTATTCAACGCACTATTTTTAGCCTAGTAAATTCCCTATAAGTATTCTCTTCAAGGACAGACAATCTCACTAGATAGGCTGCCCAAGGGGCGAAAAATCGAATCCACGCGTGAACACAACTGCTCAGATAAGATGCAAATTACCCCTGAAGACAAGATGTATATTCTATTACCCTGGTTCGAACACTTACCTGGGGTTAGGTAAGTGTTTAAAATGGACTTTCTGTAACTGGGGCGAGTTTACTGTGTCCCTTCGATAACCTGTCGATGTGTATCTGTTGGTGTGTCTATCTATTTATGGATGGAGG
>OY992876.1:92038438-92040938 GCA_963921405.1 Cepaea hortensis | reverse complement strand
TTATATACTGGCCAAGACCTATTGACGCGTCCTCGTCGAGCGTCCTGGGCAACAGGTTCCTTCGGGGTCCTGGCTAAAGTCAGTAGGATCGCCGATTCCTCCGAAGTCGGAGAGTGTCTGCCTGTACGGCGAGGAACCACCAGTCTGCACACCAATAAGCCAGACAAGGGACAACGGATACTCACGCAAAACTCAGGTCCTGTATGACATCACACTGATGTTGGCAAACAGGATGCCTTGATCCGACATACAGGACTTCGCGTTGGAGCTCAAGGCAAAGTAACACAAGCAAGCAAGCAAGCAAGCTTCAGAGGTCACATATTGTGAGACCTGTATCGATATTTTGCCCTGGTCATGCGAGAGTGCTGGGGAATGAACACGCTAATAATAGGCTGGCAGGGACCGCACCTCTTCGTGGTAGATTATCTATGGACAAGGGAGATGTGGTCGTGCGCCTGTAGGACCAGGTAGAGAAGGTGTGGGAACAGACTGAGAATCCATATGTGAAAAGAATGCGATTGCGTGGGATCGGCAAGGGTTCTGGAAGAATCTCAAAACTGAGAGTGAAAACCAGGAGAACTTTCAATCGGATAGCGGTGAGAACAATTAGTAGTATGACTTTTCGCTGGCTGTTGAGCGAGGGGACGGAGCACTATGAGAATATCCTGAGTTCAGTGATGTCGGTTCTTAGCTCAACTCTACACAGCTCAACACTTTCCAGTTCTCACGATGGTCTTCGGTGCCTTTCTTCTCATTATATGACCAAAGAAAGCTGTTTGTCTATTTTGTAAAGTTGTCTGTAATGTTCTAGTTTTACTAGCTTCTTTCCTAAAGTCGTCTATAAAGTTCTAGTTTCATTAGCCTCTTCCCTAAAGTTGACAATAACAATGTTATAGTTTCTTTGTCCTCTTTTATAAAGTTGTTTATAATGTTCTAGTTTCATTAGCCTCTTTCAGGCATTCGTTGTTAGTTACTGATTGTGTACCGATTCTTTAAACAAAGTTAGTTGCATATCCTTTAGCGGACGAGGCAGTCAACCCCAGAATTTGTGGCTGTTTGTGATTTCTGGGCACGTTTACGTTCAGTAGTTCGCCTTTGCTTTCTCAACAACCCGAAGTGATGCCATTGCATGAAAACCCAACGCAAGCCGGTCTGCTGCCACATCGTCCGCACCCATTGTTTCGAACGCGGTATGCCGAATTATGAATTGCAGTCAATGAAACGAGGGCACCAACACAACACATATGGTTTAAAAGACAAAAATGGGAATATGATAAATACCAACGAGGAAATGTGCAACACATGGAAAGAATATTTTGTTGAATTACTAAATTGTGAAGGTCCAAGTAACACTTTCCCACAGGAAGAGGTTCTAACGTATGAACCACAAATTGAAAAACCTGCATTTGAAGAAATCCTATATGTAATCACACGACTTAAAAACAATAAGGCAACAGGGGCTGATGGAATTACTGCTGAATTTATAAAGGCAGGTGGCCATTCATTACATCTAAAGCTATATGAACTAATAATAAAAATATGGAGGACAGAAGAATTACCCCATGACTGGAAAGAGTCATTGTTGATACCTATCTTTAAGAAAGGGGACAAGTTCCAATGTGAAAATTATAGAGGAATATCACTACTGTCCACAAGCTATAAGATAATATCCGCAGTATTACTAAATAGACTAAAACCATTTTCAGAAGACATATTAGGTGACTACCAGGCGGGTTTCAGACAAAACAGATCAACAATAGATCAGATATTTATCTTACGACAAATAGCCGAGAAAAATTGGGAATATAAAAGAAATCTCCATAACATTTTTGTGGATTTGAAATTCATCTACGAATGAAGGTCCAGTATAGTGATGCATGTCTGTCAGTCCAGCAAGTGTATGAGTGGAGTAGGAAGAAGTACAGCAGGTGGTGCATATGTGGTTGCACACGTGACCAAGAGCAGTGTTTTATTTACAGGAATCCAAGCACTTTATCGGCGCTGGAGGAAAACTTGCACTGAACGCAGTGGTGACTACATATAAACATCATACATTTGTTAATTGATTTTTCAGAATATATTCACACACTCAAAACAACATTTAGGTTTTCATTTGAAGCCCTCTCGTAGTAAAGTTGTTTAGTTGGTTTGTAGGTTGCTTTGTTGGCTAATTGGATGGTTGGCTTGTTGGTTGGCTGGTTAATGGGCAGTTGGTTGGTTTTATGTTTAGTTTGTTGGTTCTTTGGTGTGTAGCTTAGTTGGTTATTTTGTTAGTTCGTTAGCTGGTTGGTTAGTTAATTCGTTTATTTGTTTGTTGGTTCGGTGGCTGATTTGTTGGATGATCACTTGTTTTATTGGTCTGTTAGTCAGTTACTTGGTTAGTTAGTTAGTTCGTTAATTAGCTTTATAGTTAGGTAGCTAACTCACGACTTAGTTAGGTAGCTAGCTAGTTAGTTAATTAGTTAGTTAGTCAGTTAGTTAGTTTGAGTTCGAAAAGTAA
>OY992876.1:92005938-92035938 GCA_963921405.1 Cepaea hortensis | reverse complement strand
ACAGTTGAAAATCGAAAAAGAGTAGCCTAACGGCGCTGCCCGGGCAAAATTTCGAGTAATCGTGGTTGGAGGTAAACCATGGACTTTACCAATATCAACAGCCAGATCGCCAGCCTAAAAACGACTTAACACATCTAACTTCACCTCAAGAGTAAAACTTTTCCTGGTTCTCTTACAACCAGACACACTATTAGCAGTTTCTGTGCGCTTTGAACTCATAATTATGGGTGAGTACATGATATAATCCTGGAAAAACGCACTGCGCAAAATGTAAAATGGCGACGTTAACGCAGCATAGCAACACAGGTGACGACGTAATAGCGGAAAGTAGTGACATCTAGTGAAGTTATGTCCTATTGTGACAACGATGTTATAGCCAAGCGACGTAAACCGAAACGACGTATAACGGGGCCTTCCTGTATATGCGACAGAAGACTGTGGACATACTGTGGACAGACATGATCACCACGGCATGGACTAGAAGAAGAAGTAGAAGAAGAAAAAGAAGAAGAAGAAGAAGAAGAAGAAGAAGAAGAAGAACAACAACAACAACAACAGCAAGAACAAGAACAAGAACAAGAACAAGAACAAGAACAAGAAGTAGAAGAAATTACTGTGTTATCATGTTTAAAAATACCTATGTCTTTTAACAGTATCTGTTCGTTGAATGCATAGCTGGCTGGTTGGTTGGTGGCTTGTTGTATTGGTGGTTGGTTGGTAGCTTGTTGTATTGGTGGTTGGTTAGCTTGTTGTATTGGTGGTTGGTTGGTAGCTTGTTGTATTGGTGGTTGGTTAGCTTGTTGTATTGGTGGTTGGTTAGCTTGTTGTATTGGTGGTTAGTTAGCTTGTTGTATTGGAGGTTGGTTAGCTTGTTGTATTGGTGATTGGTTAGCTTGATGTATTGGTGGTTGGTTAGCTTGTTGTATTGGTGGTTGGTTAGCTTGTTGTATTGGTGGTTAGTTAGCTTGTTGTATTGGTGGTTAGTTAGCTTGTTGTATTGGTGGTTGGTTAGCTTGTTGTATTGGTGATTGGTTAGCTTGTTGTATTGGTGGTTGGTTAGCTTGTTGTATTGGTGGTTGGTTAGCTTGTTGTATTGGTGGTTGGATGGTAGCTTGTTGTATTGGTGATTGGTTAGCTTGTTGTATTGGTGGTTGGTTAGCTTGTTGTATTGGTGGTTGGTTAGCTTGTTGTACTGGTGGTTGGTTAGCTTGTCGTATTGGTGGTTGGTTAGCTTGTTGTATTGGTGGTTGGTTAGCTTGTTGTATTGGAGGTTGGTTAGCTTGTTGTATTGGAGGTTGGTTAGCTTGTTGTATTGGTGGTTGGTTAGCTTGTTGTATTGGTGGTTGGTTAGCTTGTTGTATTGGTTGTTGGTTAGCTTGTTGTATTGGTGGTTAGTTAGCTTGTTGTATTGGTGGTTGGTTGGTGGCTTGTTGTATTGGTGGTTGGTTAGCTTGTTGTATTGGTGGTTGGTTGGTAGCTTGTTGTATTGGTGGTTGGTTAGCTTGTTGTATTGGTGGTTGGTTAGCTTGTTGTATTGGTGGTTAGTTAGCTTGTTGTATTGGAGGTTGGTTAGCTTGTTGTATTGGTGATTGGTTAGCTTGATGTATTGGTGGTTGGTTAGCTTGTTGTATTGGTGGTTGGTTAGCTTGTTGTATTGGTGGTTAGTTAGCTTGTTGTATTGGTGGTTAGTTAGCTTGTTGTATTGGTGGTTGGTTAGCTTGTTGTATTGGTGATTGGTTAGCTTGTTGTATTGGTGGTTGGTTAGCTTGTTGTATTGGTGGTTGGTTAGCTTGTTGTATTGGTGGTTGGATGGTAGCTTGTTGTATTGGTGATTGGTTAGCTTGTTGTATTGGTGGTTGGTTAGCTTGTTGTATTGGTGGTTGGTTAGCTTGTTGTACTGGTGGTTGGTTAGCTTGTCGTATTGGTGGTTGGTTAGCTTGTTGTATTGGTGGTTGGTTAGCTTGTTGTATTGGAGGTTGGTTAGCTTGTTGTATTGGAGGTTGGTTAGCTTGTTGTATTGGTGGTTGGTTAGCTTGTTGTATTGGTGGTTGGTTAGCTTGTTGTATTGGTTGTTGGTTAGCTTGTTGTATTTGTGGTTGGTTAGCTTGTTGTATTGGTGGTTGGTTAGCTTGTTGTATTGGTGGTTGGTTAGCTTGTTGTATTGGTGGTTGGTTAGCTTGTTGTATTGGTGGTTGGTTAGCTTGTTGTATTGGTGGTTGGTTAGCTTGTTGTATTGGTGGTTGGTTAGCTTGTTGTAGTGGTGGTTGGTTAGCTTGTTGTACTGGTGGTTGGTTAGCTTGTTGTATTGGTGGTTGGTTAGCTTGTTGTATTGGTGGTTGGTTAGCTTGTTGTATTGGTGGTTGATTAGCTTGTTGTATTGGTGGTTGGTTAGATTGTTGTAGTGGTGGTTGGTTAGCTTGTTGTATTGATGGTTGGTTAGCTTGTTGTATTGGAGGTTGGTTAGCTTGTTGTATTGGAGGTTGGTTAGCTTGTTGTATTGGTGGTTGGTTAGCTTGTTGTATTGGTGGTTGGTTAGCTTGTTGTATTTTAGGCTGGTTAGCTTGTTGTATTGGTGGTTGGTTAGCTTGTTGTATTGGAGGTTGGTTAGCTTGTTGTATTGGTGGTTGGTTAGCTTGTTGTATTGGTGGTTGGTTAGCTTGTTGTATTGGTGGTTGGTTAGCTTGTTGTATTGGTGGTTGGTTAGCTTGTTGTACTGGTGGTTGGTTAACTTGTTATATTGGTGGTTGGTTAGCTTGTTGTATTGGTGGTTGGTTAGCTTGTTGTATTGGTGGTTGGTTAGCTTGTTGTATTGGTGGTTGGTTAGCGTGTTGTACTGGTGGTTGGTTAACTTGTTATATTGGTGGTTGGTTAGCTTGTTGTATTGGTGGTTGGTTAGCTTGTTGTATTGGTGGTTGATTAGCTTGTTGTATTGGAGGTTGGTTAGCTTGTTGTATTGGAGTTTGGTTAGCTTGTTGTATTGGTGGTTGGTTAGCTTGTTGTATTGGTGGTTGGTTAGCTTGTTGTATTGGAGGTTGGTTAGCTTGTTGTATTGGAGGTTGGTTAGCTTGTTGTATTAGTGGTTGGTTAGCTTGTTGTATTGGTGGTTGGTTAGCTTGTTGTATTGGTGGTTGGTTAGCTTGTTGTATTGGAGGTTGGTTAGCTTGTTGTATTGGAGGTTGGTTAGCTTGCTGTATTGGTGGTTGGTTAGCTTGTTGTATTGGTGGTTGGTTAGCTTGTTGTATTGGAGGTTGGTTAGCTTGTTGTATTGGTGGTTGGTTAGCTTGTTGTATTGGTGGTTGGTTAGCTTGTTGTATTGGAGGTTGGTTAGCTTGTTGTATTTTAGGTTGGTTAGCTTGTTGTATTTTAGGTTGGTTTGCTTGTTGTATTGGTGGTCGGTTAGCTTGTTGTAGTGGTGGTTGGTTAGCTTGTTGTACTGGTGGTTGGTTAGCTTGTTGTATTGGTGGTTGGTTAGCTTGTTGTATTGGTGGTTGGTTAGCTTGTTGTATTGGAGGTTGGTTAGCTTGTTGTATTGGAGGTTGGTTAGCTTGTTGTATTGGTGGTTGGTTAGCTTGTTGTATTGGTGGTTGGTTAGCTTGTTGTATTGGAGGTTGGTTAGCTTGTTGTATTGGTGGTTGATTAGCTTGTTGTATTGGTGGTTGGTTAGCTTGTTGTATTGGAGGTTGGTTAGCTTGTTGTATTGGTGGTTGGTTAGCTTGTTGTATTGGAGGTTGGTTAGCTTGTTGTATTGGTGGTTGGTTAGCTTGTTGTATTGGTGGTTTGTTAGCTTGTTGTATTGGTGGTTGGTTAGCTTGTTGTATTGGTGGTTGGTTAGCTTGTTGTATTGGTGGTTGGTTAGCTTGTTGTATTGGTGGTTGGTTAGCTTGTTGTATTGGTGATTGGTTAGCTTGTTGTATTGGTGGTTGGTTAGCTTGTTGTAGTGGTGGTTGGTTAGCTTGTTGTACTGGTGGTTGGTTAGCTTGTTGTATTGGTGGTTGGTTAGCTTGTTGTATTGGTGGTTGGTTAGCTTGTTGTATTGGTGGTTGGTTAGCTTGTTGTATTGGTGGTTGGTTAGCTTGCTGTATTGGTGGTTGGTTAGCTTGTTGTAGTGGTGGTTGGTTAGCTTGTTGTACTGGTCGTTGGTTAGCTTGTTGTATTGGTGGTTGGTTAGCTTGTTGTATTGGTGGTTGGTTAGCTTGTTGTATTGGTAGTTGGTTAGGTTTAGTTTTTGTTTTTGACTAGGTGGTTGGCTGGTTATTTGGTTGATTGGGTGGCTGGTAGTTTGATTAGGTGGTTGACAGATTAAGTTTCTGGCTGTTTGGTTGACTGGTTTGGGAGGGGTGGGGGAGGGATCTGGTAGGTTGGTTAGTTGGTTGACTCGATTGTCGGTTATTTGGTTGGCCTGTTGGCTGGATGGTAGGTTGGTTATTTGGTTGATTGGTTCGATGGTTGGGAAGTTGGTTATTAGGTTGGCTGATTGGCTGGCTGGTAGTTTGGTTAGTTGGTTGACTCGATTGTTGGTTATTTGGTTGGTTTGTTGGTGGATGGTAGGTTGGTTATTTGGTTAACTGGTTCCATGGTTGGTTAGTTGGTTGGTTCGATGGTTGGTTAGTTGGTTATTAGGTTGGCTGGCTGGCTGGCTGGCTGGTAGTTTTGTTAGTTGGTTATCTCGGTGGTTAGTTAGTTGGTTGATTTGTTGACTGTTTAGATGGCTGGTTAGTTGGTTATTTTTTTGATTGGTTGGATTGCTAGTTAGTTGGTTGCCTCGATCTTTGGTTAATTGGTTGGTTTGTTGACTGTATGGATGGTTGGTTAGTTGGTTGCCTCGATGTTTGGTTAGTTGGTTGACTCGATGGTTGTTTATTTGATTTTCTGATTGCTTAGTTGGTTAGTTGGTTGGCTGAATGGCTGGTTATTTGATTGGCTGGTTGAGTGGTTGGGTAGCTGGTAGTTTGGTTAGTTAGGTGACTCGATGGTTGCTTATTTGATTTCCTGACTGCTTGGTTGGTTAGTTGGTAGGCTGGATGGCTCGTTATAACATTGGCTGGTTGGCTGTCAGGTCGGTTGATTAGTTGGCTATTTGGTTGGCTTGTTGGATGGCTGGTAGGTTGTATAGTTGGTTGATGCTACGGAAGGTCGCCCTGCGGAAAGAGACCGAGACAAATGGGATTACACCCCGGTGCTATACAGATTTGTCTTTAAACGATTTAAAAAAAAAAAAAAAACAACAACCCATATTAGACTCCTATTTCGGGACATATTTTGAGGTGTGTCCTTCATGAACTGAAAGCTATCGACCAGAAATCCCGATCCCCAGTTTCTTTAAGAATGAAATCAGCCACCAGCTGGCCAAGAAATCGTTAATGACGCCACCGCGTGTTGACCTTCCACTGTCTTCATCGATCGTGTGCTGATCAAATATTTGTGCTCGGCATGAGCGAGGACTGCCCCGGACATCTGACACTCAAGCAGCCGGAAGGATTTATTACTTTTTATTATTGATTTTAAAAGGGTTTAACAGGCGAGAAGATCGACTACATTGCAGCAGGTTTTATCCCATATGGTTCGGTCTCTTTCCGCAAGGAAGTCTGCTGTAAAAAGTCGTACAAAGCGACGAACTCTGTGGCCCCAGAGACGACCCCTAGGAGTCTACGAGAAAATTCTATTTGTGAAATGAACGACGTAGGCCGGGATCGAACCCACGACCTTCGGAGCGCGGGTAGGCGGTGTTACCACTTCGCAACGGAGAATTCCCTTATTGATATTGACTGACACGCAAAGGGGTTGGAGATCAGCGTGGTCGGATGGATAAGAGCGCTCGTTCTTAAACATCCGGTGTGCTAATGCCGAGGTAGCGGGTTCAACCCCTACACCGGACAGTTGGAATAAAAATGTTGATTTCTCGTCCTTGGCGTGGGGGTTACAGTTTTAATTTTTAATTTACAATTATAAGTACCTCTGAAGTCGAAGTGGGTTCGCCTGATGGCGAGGGACACTGGTAACAGGGAAACTAATCCACATACAAAAAACAGCCTATTGCACTAGAAGTGCACTGTGATGGTATTTGTCCATCAAGAACAATGATGGCCATACATTTCATCCAGTGGGGTTGAAAGTATAGTGACGTGAGTTCTAAGATGGCTGATAAGGCCTATTTTAGCTCGAAATGTTCTTTGACAATGTCGGCAAAGAATACTTGACGTTCCAGGAGGGGGATCTCCTGCAGTGGGTTTTTATTCAGTCTTTGTGTGTGTATTTTTTCCCCACAGCCCTTGCAGTTCTGTTTGATTCACAAGTGACTATACACTTGCGTAATGATGTACGCCACGAATTTGGTTCTTTGGCAGCAGTCTCCCAAGTATCGTGATGAATTCCAAAAGCTTTTAGTGAGATCTTCAGTGTCTTTTAAAGAGTTTCCTCTGGCCGCTCACCGCAGCTCACCGTAAAAAATTCGTTTAGTAAGCCTGTGATCTGGCATGCGAGTTAAGTGACCAGCCCAGCGAATCTGATTCTTCATTAGTAGAGTGTGGATACTGGGCATGGGCGCTCTTTCTAGGACTTCAGTGTCTGGGATCTTGTCTTGCTATGTACTGGAAGGCCTCGGTTAACGTCGGTGTTACGTCCTTGGAAAACGTGACTTTAAATGAAACGACGTATAGCATAACACTATTTCCCATAGTATTAAATGAAATACAGTGTATTATGTAATGTTTATGTGGATGAGCACTCAAGGGGATACGTTTTAGCACCCTCTTTGATTTTGTCAGCACCTGCACGAATTGTCCTTACCGTGGCTGGAGGTAAACCATGGACTTTACCGATATCAACAGCCCGATCGCCAGCCTCAAAACGACGTAACACATCTAACTTCACCTCAAGAGTAACACTTTTCCTGGTTCTCTTACAACCAGACGCACTATCAGCACTTACTGTGCTCTTTGAACTCATAACTATGGGTGATTACACGATGATATCCTGGAAAAACGCACTGCACAAAATGTAAAATGGCGACGTTAACGCAGCATACCAACACAGGTGACGACGTTATAGCGAAAAGTTGCGGTGTAAAGTGAAGTTATGTCCTATTGGAACAACGACGTTATAGCGAAACGACGTAAACCGAAGCGACGTATAATGGGACCTTCCTGTAATCTTTAATAGCTTCCTATAGCAGAATGTGTGGAAGTGGTTTAATTTCCTAGCGCGTCGCTGATAAACAGTTCAGGTTTCACAAGCATATAGCAGTTTGGATAATGCGACTGCTGTGTATATTTTCAGCTTTGTTTGCAGGATTATTCCATTTCTGTCCCACACATTTTTGTACACTCTGCCAAAGGCCGCGCCAGCCTTGGAGACTCTTGCATTCACTAGGAGTTCACTAGCACGTGGATGGACTACGCTTGAGTTCAAAAGTGAGCGAAGGAAACAAAAAAAAAAAAGCAGTTTTTGACCCCGAGGAAGATGGAAGCAGGACATTACAGACAACAAGAGTGTCAAAGATCTACACAGGGGCTTAGAGAGTTAAGACGGAGCTATACAGAGAACACTAGACAGGAGAGACACAGGCACTGTATTTAGCTTGACAACAGGACACACTCGTGTCAACTAAGAGGTCATCGAGTGCTTATGAGCGAGGGTTTCCCAAGAGAATAGGGAACTCGCCTCTCGACAAGTAACTGGAGAATACCAGTTACTTTAGTTAACTGGCCAAGCGTGCTGGGACTCTACGCACGCAAACTCGCCAGCGCACGGAGGACTGAATGTCCGTGGTTCAACGCGCCACTAGAAGCGTGCCTCAGACTGGGACAAGGACAGATAGAGAACAGACGTGTTCGCTAGGAACCTTATATAGTTTATCAGCAATAGTTTTAGCTAGGCTTTAGATTCCAATTAGTTAATAGTATCATTATTTTCACCTTTTCAATGCATCTGTGAAACATACCATGTTGTTGATTATCCATGAAGTATTCTGCTCGCGGAGCTTGTGTGTAAATAGCTCTAAATAAAAATGTATCCTTTTGTAAACCACACGAGTTATTGATTCGTGTCGTGCAAAAGTAGGGAGTCCTGAATTACCTGTCGCAAGTAGGTTGCTGACAGGCAGGACCCATTTGGTGTCAGAAGTTTCTGAACCAACGTCTAAAGACTCTAAAATGATTTTGTGGTGTTAAAATTACCCAAACGTGAATTATTTATTATAGAATGTTTGAAATAGAAATGTTTTTCGAAAATGAACACCAAAATACTTTAAAAAGTAACATTTGTGGAGTTTGAACCACAATTAAAAGAAAATAATTTAGAAATTGTGTAATTCTGTGAAAAGTGATAGCGAATGTTGATGAATTTGGTGAAATGAATATATGTACAAATATGTTGCAAAGTTATCCAGCACACCATCGTACATTTTATTTTGTGTGATACAGCCATCAATGTCAACATTCATCACATTTAAGAGGATATTAGCTACTAAACGGAATCAATAGAGCGTAGTTATACCAACCAGAAGGAAAGTGGAGACAAGACGACAGTGACACTCATATGACGAAGCATCTTACAAATCATGACAATCATTGATACTATCATACCATTCATTCATTAACATCATTATCATTATGCAAATCACATTTGTTATTGATCAGCCGCATGAAAGATGAACATGTATTTGTAGTATATATATATTTTCTAAAGTATTGATGCTCTACTAAACAGAAGCATCAGTTCTCTAATCAAGTCAATCATTTTTGTGCACGGAAGTCAGCGGTGGAACATCCCAAGTGCCAAGTTTTTCCAACCGATTAGATGAGTATATTTTCAAATAATTTTGATACTGACCATTTTAACGATGCATCTTATTTTCATTGACAATGTAAATAACTAACATATAACTGTACAACTATTGTGTGAAATTGAAATATTATTATTGTGAAATAACATAGAATCACAAAATGGCATCGTTAAATGTCTGCATCCAGGCAGGCAAAGCACGAGGCCATACTGGACAGGAATTAGAAAAATGGGTTGATCAAAGATATAAAGAAGAAATTGCAGAGAGAAAAGCAGCTATAGATAGAGATTAAAGAGCACTAGAAAGACAGCATCAAAAGGAGTTGAAAGAATCAGAAGAAAGCACCAAACGAAAACAGTTGGAGTTAGATCATGCCAACAAAGAAGCAGAAAAAGTCACGAAACAAAAACAGTTAGAATTAGATCATGCCATGAAACAGAAGCAGATTGAGGTAGAGTCACAGACAAAATTAAAGATGAAAGAGTTAGAGATAGAGTCAAACTTGCAAATAGCCTCCAATAAACAAAAGAGCCAGGAGGAGCAAAATAAATTTTCCAAATATAAAGGCCTTATGAAGCCATACAGCGTAGGCGATTCCATTTCTGCATGGACGGAGAATACAGAGTTTCAACTTAAGACTCAGAAAATACCTTTAGCAGATTAGGCAATGATCTACATGAGAAATTTCAGTGGTGAGCCATTAAAAGTGATAGAATCTATACCTACAGAACTTAGGAGTGACTATCAATACATCCACGATAGAATCATGCAACACTTCTTACTTGACGCTCTAGGATATCAGATTCAATACTCACAATTAAAACCCAAACCTACTGAAACCTTCCTAGATTACGTCTCTAACGTGGAAAGTACATATAACAAATGGCTTAAAGCGGCAAAAGTGGGGGCAAACTTCGATAAACTGCAAGATCTAATGGTAATGGACAAGGTAATATCTACGGTCCCTACCCCGTTTGCAAAGTTCCTCCAACACGCAGACATAGAGTCCATTCAAGAGCTAGAAAAACGTGGATCTTCCTACTTTTCTGCAAATCGTGATATCTTTAAAACCACCATCCATGATACTGAGATCACTGCCTTTGTGAAAAACGAACCTACTAGATCGTATAGGCAAAAAGAGTATCGTAAGAAAGACCAGCCCTATCAAAATACCCCACGTTGTGGATATTGCAATTTACATCATCCCACTTATTCTATGTGCGATAAAAACCCAGCATATCCATCTCATTTAGAAACAGTCATAGAAGAAACTCGTTCAAACGTGCTATCAAATGTTATTTTTGTTCGAGCTATGGACACTATTCTGCAAAGTGTCTGGGCAGACAAAGGATGAAGGCAAACAATGCTATGCTCATCGATACGTCATCTGACGATGATAGTGTGATAGACTCTGAACTTGAGAATGTGCTACCAGAGAATGCGTGTGAAAGTGTGGCAGTAGTTACTGATATACCTGATTTCAATAAATGTGATACATGTAGCAGGATTCATGTGGATGGGAAATTAAAATGTGGTCACGTTATTCCATATTCCATCGAAGATACTAGCGCAGCTAATGCCTCCAGAGGCAAATTGAAGTTCTACGATGCACTGGTAAATAATCAACCATGCCATTGTTTACTGGACAGCGGGAGCACTTTACTTGGCCTGAGAAAAGAACTGGTGAAACTAGAAGATTACTCGGGTGAATTTGTCAAATGCCGTACTTTCTCTGGAACAATTGAGAAATACCCACTGGCAAAAGCGCATAGAAATACCCCGTTCCTTACAGGCACATTTACGTGCGCAATCCTGGAAGACCCGTGCACGGATCTTATTTTAGGATGTTTAGACTCATTAAAGAAATGTACGGACGATGATATATTAGCCTGGAAGGAAACGAACCTGGCTAATGCTGTAACAAGGTCAGAAACACAAACACACTACACTGACCTGCAAAACGAGATGTTACAGCTGTTAACACCTCCCGGTGCTACTAACAATAATACTCGACAAATATTTATCGAGGCACAATGCACCGATCAAACTATCGAACCTTATTTTAAATTGTTAGGTGAGCGAGCGAAAGTGACCAAACATGCATCTTGGTATTTTAGAATACACAACGGAATCCTCATGCGTTATTACACAAATAATAACCATGAAATTCAGCAAACGGTGTTACCTGTAACATACCGACAAACTGTGCTGAAAATCGCACACGAGTCACCGTTTGCTGGACATTTGGCCTATGACAAAACCAGAGCCATAATTTTGTCACACTTCTACTGGCCTAAATTCTGTTCCGATATAAAAAATTTCTGTCGTTCATGTACTATTTGTCAACATCTTGTAAGAAAGGGTAAGCATGTGACGGCCGAAGTTCAACGGTCATTATTGGCATCAAGACCATTCGAGTGTGTAGCGGTCGATATTGTTGGACCCCTGAATCAGGTGTCGAACAAGGGAAACGGTTTCATACTGACGCTCGTGGATACATGTACCAGGTGGATCGAAGCAATTCCACTAAAATACATCACCTCCAAAGATGTGGCAAATGTATTTTTGCACTTATTTTGTCGTTTTGGTTTTCCGCGAACGATCTTATCGGATCGGGGAACCCAGTTTATTTCGGCTGCGATGCAAGCCTTAACAAAATTGTTAGGAATACAGCAGCATTTTTGTACACCGTACCACCCAATGAGTAACGGCATCATAGAAAAAATTAACGGGGATCTGAAACACATGCTGGCAAAAATAACAGCCGAAACCCCAGCTGAATGGGATACGCTATTACCAGCTGTGCTTTTTGCCCATCGAGAAATTCAGCACTCAAGCACGGGTTTCTCACCTTTCGAACTAGTGTATGGGGCGAACCCTCGTGGACCCCTATCAATATACCATCAGCTAATTACTTGCTTACCAGAAAATCCAACAGCAGTAACACCATATGAGATGGTAACAGGCACACGCGATAGAATCATGAAAGCGTGTGAAATAGCCAAAACATCTTTGGAGAGGAAAGGACAGATGTACCGCGAGTATGCAAATAAGGGTGCCAAAACAATACACCTAGAACCGAATCAGAAAGTTCTGCTTTTACTACCAGATAAACGTAATTTGTTACTAACATCTTGGCAAGGGCCATTCAACGTCGAACGTAAAATATCAGATGTCGACTATGAAATATCGATAAAGGGAAAATTAAAGATATTTCATATCAACATGCTGAAACCATATTTCTCACGACAGGAACTACCGACAGACGAACAAAATGCACCCACACCAATCAATCGGACGACAGACGTACACAACACAACTACACTAGGTAGGGCGACACACGACAGCGACATCGCAAATAAACTTAGCCAGGTAACAGCACACGCAGCTAATACCACAACAGTACTTAACCAGACAGATGACGACGGAATAGAATTACCAGTCCCTACGGTAGACACGACTGGGACCATCGACAGCATACGGATAGAAACCAAACTTACGGACGAGCAACGACGACAGATGATAGATTTAGTGACAGAATACAAGGACATTTTCTCCGACATCCCAGGAAAGACAGACAGAATAGAGCATTCCATCATTCTGACTGATAACACCCTATCAAATGTCGACCTTATTCCATCCCTCTAAATTATAGGGCAAATCTCGACAAAGAAATACTATCTCTTGAGTCGAGTTGAAAATTTCAAAGATCACAGTCAGAATATTCCTTTCCTATCGTTCTTGTCACCAAAAAGGACTCAACAATTCGCCTCTGTGTCGATTTTCGACGTTTAAACAGAGTGACAAAGATCGATGCTGAGCCAATTCCAGCATGCGAAGATTTGATCCTGGATATGTCTACATCTCGTATATTTTCCAAACTCGACCTCACTCGAGGTTACTGGCAAGTTCCGATGGAAGAAAATTCAATTCCTTTGACAGCTTTTTTCTACACATCTAAGGCTATATGAGTGGCGTTTTCTCCCTTTTGGCCTTCGTAATGCTCCTGCCACTTTTGTACGTCTTACTAGAGATCTTCTCCACGGGGTGACCAATACTTCTACATACATAGATGACATATGTGTTCATACTGAAGACTGGACGTCACACCTACTGAAACTTCGACATGTCTTCGACAGGCTACGATTATTCGGTCTTACCGTCAAATCAACTAAGGTAGCGTTGGGCATGGAGGAAATTGACTTCCTAGGCCATACCATCTGTAGAGGCCAACTCAGAACAGACGAGAGAATAGTCACAAAAATTCTGAATTTGACTATGCCAACAACCAAGAAACAGGTCCGAAGTCTACTTGGTCTTGTAAACTATTATAGTAAATTTATTCCCAATCTGGCGGAAATCACCAGTGTTTTTTCAAATATTTTGAAAGCTTCGGCTAAATTAAATGTACAAGATGCAAACTTAATTTGCGCATTATCAGAATTGAAACATTTATTCAGTGTACCACCTATTTTGCGTTTACCTAATCAAAATCTTACCTATTTCCTCCGCACAGACGCAAGTGCGATTTCCATATCTGGTATATTAGGCCAGTTTTACGACGGGAGGTTCCACCCTGTAATGTATGTAAGCCGTAAAATCAGCCCTGCTGAATCAAGATACTCAGCTTATGAATTGGAGGGCCTCAGCGTAATCTATTGTGTGAGAAAACTTCATAGGTTTTTGGCAGGTACAGAGTTTATAATCCAGTCCGACAACTCTCCACTTGCGGTAATGCAGTCTGGAATCCCTCAAAACAACAGGATCTACAGATGGTCCTTAATATTGGCAAACTATGCCTTTACAATCCAACATTTGAAGGGATCATTGAACTCTTTGGCAGACATTTTAAGTCGACCTTCAAGTATAGAGATACCTGAAGTACAGGAGAAGAGCGAAGATTTATCACCAGAAACAGTGACACTGTAGTTATGAATGAAATCAGTGCCATGTGTGGTAAAAACTTACACTTTAAAGTGCGTTAATATCGCCAGTCGACGATACTGTGGAAGATAAACAGTGCCATTATGAGTAAATGAACAGGCACAATAGTGATATGTCTACAGCGCTAACACGTAGATAAGCAATAATTTACATCGAGAGTGTTAGACGTGAACCTACATAAACTAGTAGGGAACTTTATATATAACCACTATCCTGAAAGGGAAGCATATAAGACTGTGGTGAATTGAACTTTGTTAGTACACTAGTCTACAAGGAACAGTGCTCGAACATTACACCGTACAGGACGACGTTAGTGTAGTTATATATAATTGTGATATGTATAGTACATTGTTTTCTTTTTTAAAAAAACAGTGCGCATAACCTCATTGTGTATATTTATAATTGAATTGCAAATGTTCAGGTAAATATATGACATTATTTATGTTAGTTCATAGGTATAAGTCACTAACATTTACGTAAAAACCTCATTTGGATTAATACTTACGTTAGAAATGCACTTATTAGACATTACTTTATCACATCACCACGTAAACATAATCATCTATATATTAATTTGCTTAAAATATCATTTATAAACTAACCAAATCATTGCAAAATTAATATCATTTCATTTACCAATAATACTATAAGGTAACTAACCCACTTTACTTAAATGTAGTTAATTAATTAGGTTATTTCCCTTAGGCTAATTTAGGACAGCACACGAAATTACTATAACTTAGTTAGAGTAGTTAGTTTCATATGATCGGTAACAAACCATCATCATAAACGTGTATAATATTTTGTATAGATATGACGCGTGCAAAGAAATAGCACAGTCATGTGGCGTGAAAACTTGTGCGATTCAGCCAACTATTTATTGTAAATATATAATGTTCATTTATGTATTATAATGAACCATATTTTAAGGACGAATGAATGTTTTAACATAAGTATCGTACGAAAGTGAACGAAAGATGTATAATAGGAGAGGAGTGAATGAAGACAAAGTAAACATTGAATGAGAGAGAGAAAGAGAGAGAGATTTAGCGGAATTTTTTTTCTCTCCGCGAAAATCGTCTTATTATGACTTGTCTGTGTCAATCTGTGTGACCAATGTGTTGTTCAGTTTTAAGTGTGTAACTGCTATACTTTAGAAATAGTAGTAGTAAATAGAGAAAGTACTTTGAGCATCTTAATACAAAGTTGTGGTCACAAATAAAGGTAACCGACATTTGTAGCCACAATAATCCGATTTACGGCGCTCGAAGAAATACATACATGTAGAATAGAAACACATACACATGTTAGCAAGTTAATTACATTGTAGTTTATTGAATAACACGCAAACAAACAGGAAAACAAACACATAAAGGTTGCAGTCACTATTTATTTCAAAGAACGGTAACTCAAAACAGGGGACACAATAACTTCTTTAAAAAACCTGAATGTAACATTGAAAATATTTCTTCACAAATGGAAGTTTGAAGGTGAAGAGTAGAACATAGAGCATACGAGTTGGTACTGATATTATAGGGGAACATGAACATTTATGCTCATGTGTTGTTCTCGTAACAGAGACAACTTGTAGCGCGTTGTCATTTTGGGCAATTTGAGGACAGGTCGAGACATAAGTCAACGGGCAGAAGTCAAAGGACATAGGGTCAAACGACGGAAGCCAGGACATAAGTCATAAGACAACGGTTTCGGATCAATACAATTCCCAAGAATATAATAGAGGTATATCCAACTATAATGATGTGATGCACTACTCAATTAGCCGAGTGAATCAATATAACAGTGTGAAAAGGCAGAGAAGAGAATTTGTTCTATCCCCAGAAGAGAGACGTAAACTTATGAGATCTTTGACAAAAATTGGACAGCCAATTTTTCAGTGACCAATACGTGTTACAGACAGGAGTTAAACGGTTGTAACACTACACACAGAGGAGAGGAGTGTGTCAAAGATCTACACAGGGGCTTAGAGAGTTAAGACGGAGCTATACAGAGAACACTAGACAGGAGAGACACAGGCACTATATTTAGCTTGATAACAGGACACACTCGTGTCAACTAAGAGGTCATCGAGTACTTATGAACGAGGGTTTCCCAAGAGTATAGGGAACTCGCCTCTCGACAAGTAACTGGAGAATACCAGTTACTTGAGTTAACTGGCCAAGCGTGCTGGGACTCTACGCACGCAAACTCGCCAGCGCACG
This sequence comes from Cepaea hortensis, assembly GCA_963921405.1. Lineage (NCBI taxonomy): Eukaryota > Metazoa > Mollusca > Gastropoda > Stylommatophora > Helicidae > Cepaea > Cepaea hortensis. Next base: position 92,019,993 of record OY992876.1, on the reverse strand, counting down.
GAGGACTGAATGTCCGTGGTTCAACGCGCCACTAGAAGCGTGCCTCAGACCGGGACAAGGACAGATAGAGAACAGACGTGTTCGCTAGGAACCTTATATAGTTTATCAGCAATAGTGTTAGCTAGGCTTTAGATTCCAATTAGTTAATAGTATCATTATTTTCACCTCTTCAATGCATCTGTGAAACATACCATGTTGTTGATTATCATGAAGTATTCCGCTCGCAAAGCTTGTGTGTAAATAGCTCTAAATAAAAATGTATCCTTTTGTAAACCACACGAGTTATTGATTCGTGTCGTGCAAAAGTAGGGAGTCCTGAATTACCTGTCTCAAGTAGGTTGCTGACAAAGAGTATGACAATACACGAGGCAGGAGATCTGGTAGGTGATGTTGAGTCTACGCTGTGGGTCGTGGTGAGTGCCACTTTGTGCACAGAACCTGCCATGTGATAATGATTATGACGATTCATGTTTTGAGGACGGTTCGACATTAGAGCTGAACGGGATGTCAGACAAGTGCTCGTCAATCCAAGTGGTGTCTATGTGTAAATTAATTATTGTAGATTTGTAAATTCATTATTGTCGATTTGTAAATTCAATATTCTCGATTTGTAAATTAAATATTGTCAATTTGCAAATTCAATATTTTCGATTTGTTAATTCAATATTGTCGATTTGTAAATTCAATATTGTCGATTTATAAATTCACTAGTGTCGATTTGTAAATTCAGTATTTTCGATTTGTAATTTCAATATTCAAGGATGGAAGGCGTGGTTCCCGGATAATGAAGCAGCGGTCACCCACACGAAGATGGACAAAGAACATTAAAACAACACGAGCAAGGAAATACATACGGTAGGAGAACTAACAGGGAATCGAGAGTCTACTCTGCTGACCGCGATGAGAGCAACGTTCTGCAACATGATAATGATGATGAGGGTGATTCATGTTATGAGGATCGTTCAACACCAGAGCTGAACGGGGTGTCAGACAAATCCCCGTCAAACCATGAAGATTATACTTTGTCCAATTTGACGTGATTGCCGTGAACTTATCCCAACAAACAACGGCTTCCACATTTCTCACGACAGCAACAGCAATATCCTCTCTGCTGATCTGAGCTCTCAATGCGAAAACTGAACAAATTAGTCAAATAAACTCCCTTCTTTTTTGTTATGTTCGCCACAAGCTGCAGAGAGACGGATTCCACCGGAGATGAAAAAAACTATGCCATGTATAATGAAATAGGAATCCATCTGGGCCTAATAATGTATTTGATTCCCTCTGATTAGTTGGATAAGGAAGGGCGATACATCCTGCAGTTCAATGTTCTTCAACTTGTGTTCCGCGGGACATTGCTGGTTTGTGATTGGTCGGAATGTGTGTCGCTGGAGTTTGACGACCTTTTCATTAAATTATTACTATAGTGCGTTTACAAATGTCTGCCCTCATTCACGTTCAACTGTTTTTTTTTTTTTTTTTAAATTGAGTTGTTAAGTTGAGTTGAGCTAGGAACCGACATCACTGCACTCAGGACACGCTCCGTCCCTCATTCAACAGCCAGCGAGGAGTCACACTTTTATTCGTTCCCACCGCTATTTGATTGAAAGTTCTCCTGGTCGTCCGTCTGTTTCGAGATTCTACTAGAACCCCTGCCAATCCTCCGCAATCTCATCCTTTCCAGATACGGGTTCTCAATCTGTTCCTTCACCGTCTCCACCTGGCCCCCTAGGCGTAAGACTACCTCTCCCTTGTCCGTAGGTAATCTACCACCAAGAAGTGAATTATCTGCCAGCCTATCAGCCTGTTCATTCTCCCGCACTCCCGCATGACCAGGGCAAAGAATCCATACAATTCTCACAATCTGTGACCCTAAAGCGAGGTGAGCCATTCCATACGAAACTTTCTTTTCTCCACCTTACTAAGCATACTCCTTGAGTCCGTGATGAAGACACTTTATTTTAAAATTATCCATTGCTTCGTTATGAAATTTGTCCTGCTATGTCTTTGATAGTGCCAAAAGGAATTGAAAAAGCAGTAACATATCTTTGATGTTTTGGTGAAAATGTATTGCATTCACCCTTAAAAAAAAAACAACAACTTATTTTACGGTAATGCATGTCAGTTAGGGAAACGACCCCTGAACACTTTAGTTCCACTATGTGACGTGTTTCTCATAAGGAAATTCGCGTGCACCATGGGGGGATATTCATTACTGAACAGTGATGTTTCTATGTAAAGATGTAATACATCTCATAATATACACCTCATCTCTGACCCGTAAATTATATACCGCATATAAACAAACATTGAGATCTGTTGTACAACTCCTGAAAACAAATTTTGATTTGTTGGCTGTACATAATTATAACGTTAAATGCATCATGTCACTCAGTTGGTTACCGGGTTATGGATTTGTTTACGGGGGAAAAATTTGTGAACGCACTACAGAAAAGATGACCATATTGTTGTTTTATTCAAATCTATACCAATACAAGTCGGCGTCTCTGGTCTAAGGGTGTAAAGCGAGGTTTCACAATCCCGACATACCGGTTCCGAAGTAAGGTGCAGGCGATTTGGAAACAGGTTGCGATGCGTTGATTTTCAAAATGTTTTTAGTGTTGGCAGTTCAGAAAGTAATAGCAAACTACTGAAAGTGAAATTTAAACTATACAATTATAATAATAAAACTATAACATGTTTGGTACCATTGCTATTGGGACTCTTCGCTGTGTGTTGAAGATGCAGACGGAGCACGTATGGGAAGGTACTGAGTACTATGATGTCGGTTCTATACTCAATTAAACTATAATATTGCTGAAAGATTACTATGTACGCCTCAGGATTGTAAGGTAAATGGATCGATCCCTGCATAGCGATGTTTGGAATGGTTTTAATCATCATCATCATCATCATCATCATCATCATCATCATCATCATCATCATCATCATCATCATCATCATCATCATCATCATCATCATCATCATCATCATCATCATCATCATCATCACTAGTTTAATCCTACACATCATCATTATTTTCATCATCATCATCATCATCATCATCATCATCATCATCATCATCATCATCATCATCATCATCATCATCATCATCATTTTCATCATCATCATCACCATCCTCCTCCTCCTTCTCCCCCTCCTCATCATAATTTTATCATCATCATCATCATCATCATCATCATCATCATCATCATCATCATCATCATCATCATCATCATCATCATCATCATCATCATCATCGTCCTCTTCGCTAGCAAGTCTGTTAGCATGACAGAGAATCTATTTAGAGGAAGCGAACCTCGTGTCGAAGCCAGACATACTCAACATTATCTAATATATTCAATGACAATATCTAATCTATCTCGCAACATTATCTAATCCATCTCTTGATATTATCTGATCTTTGTAATGACATTATCTAATCTATCTCATGATATTACCTAATCTATCTAATGATATTACTTAATATATCTAATGACATTATCGAATCTATCTCATGATATTATCTAATCCTGCTAATGATATTATCTAATCTATCTCATGATATTGTCTAACCTATCGTACGACATTATCTAACCTATCTCGTGATATAATCTAATCTATCTAATAACATTATCTAATCTATCTCGTGATATTATGTAGTCCATTTCATGTATTGTCTAACCTATGGCACGACATTATCTAATCTATTTCATGATCTTTTCTAACCTATCTCATGACAGTATCTAATCTATCTCATGATAGTATATAATCTATCTCATGATTTTGTCTAACCTATCGCACGACATTATCTAACCTATCTCATGATATTATCTAATCTATCTAATTACATTATCTAATCTATCTCATGATATTATACAGTCTGTCTCATGATAGTGTCTAACCTATCGGAAGACATTATCGAATCTATCTCATGACCTTGTCTTATCTATCTCATAATATTATCTAGTCTATCCCATGAAATTATCTAAAATATCTCATGATATTCTCTAATTTATCCCATGATATTATCTAATCTATCTCATGCCATTATCTAATATATCTTAAGCTATTATCTAATCTATTTCAGGATATTCTCTAATCTAATTAATGCTATTATCTAATCTATCTCATGACATTATCTAATTTATCTTATTCTTCTTCTTCTTCAGCATTCTGAGTCCGAATTCGAGGCTCATGTATCTTATGCCTTTATGTATTTTATCTTATGCCATTATGTAATCTATCTTATGATATTAAATAATCTATTTCATGATATTATCTTATCTATCTGTCGCGAAAAATAAACTTGATAGTTTCGATCGATGACAAACAAGACCCGACATTAGTCTGCAAAAACAGGCAACCCTTTGATGTTGTATAGACAGGAACAAAATAAGTCGCATCAAAATGTCTAACCCCGGTCGGCATTTTGTTAACAAGTTGTTGCTCGAGAACGTACGTCTATAAGGCGGGAGTCAGCCTTTGAAGTGATGGACGGAATGTCTGGCCAGAAGTCGGATAGAGTCTTGTGATGTGGAGAAGGTCTCTAGATCACAGACAGGAGACAATTTCCCAGATGAAAGGGGACACCAGACAGAGGTTCACATTGAGTTGGGAAAAATACAGAGAAAAACAACTTTTCGACGCCTCAGCGTCTAGACTTGTTGGTGACGTCACTCAAGCCGATATAAAGGCCGTTGCGGTAAACAAGTGGAGTTAGTCGACCAAGATTTCTGAAGTTTGAAGCATTGGTGCAGTTTCCGAGTTGTGTTCAATGAAAGAAACTATAGTGTCAAATTGTTGATATTTATCGGCGGACATAGATCCAGTCTGTGATTGCATAGTTTCAATTAGCAACCGGAATAGGCATATGGTAGGCTATTAATCATATCTAACTTAGAGTATTATTAGGAATAGAGTACAGTACTGTGCGGTGATATAATGAATTATAGGTGCGGTGATAGAATGTTCTATAAGTGAGGTGCTAGAAAGTATTATAGGAGCGTCGGCACTAGTGTCCTATTGTGTGGCTTTAACTAGCTTGTGTGATATATCATTTTACTCAGGAAGTTGAGGAAAATGTAGTGGGATAATAATTAGAGAGATTGAGGATGGTTGGGAGGGAGGAGGGGAATGTGAAATGGTAGGATCTTCCAGTAGGGCACCTGCTGGGTTTCTACCCGTTCCTTTATTCTTTCCTGGTGTTGCCATGTCTCAGATCATGTGATGAGCTATTTGGCCATATGACAGAGATCGGATCTCTGTTATAGATCTGAGTGCTGCTATTGGCCTACACTCACCTAATTCCGGCCAGGATTGAGTTGCTCTCACCATAGTATTCTCTACTCAACAGGTTCCATGTAGGTGTGCTATGATATTCAACAGTGAAGCTAGAACACAGTTTAGAAGATGATGGCTCAGGATTTGAAGACAGGAGTTGCTGAGAAGCCTCTACATTGGGCTTATACCCAAGTTGGTCTGCGGGAACCTGGCTTCTGCTGAGCAGGACAGGATGATGATACTAATGTTTAGCAAGTGATAGTTGTATCACTGAACAGTCAGAACATTATATATATATATATATATATATATATATATATATATATATATATATATATATATATATATATATATATATATATAACACTGATACCAGGAACATTTATATAAAGTTATAGAAATACCTGGAACATTCAGATTGTGGTGTTAATATGGGGAATCTTTACAACCAGTGACACTAGATCAATTAAGATTTCCCAAGTAACAGTGACAATAGGGTTAGAATTCTCTGAAAACAAACAGTTAATAACAGAGGAAATTCTTAGTGTGAATTAGATTGAAGACTCTCATTAGACAGTGTTTGTCATGGATGTCCAAACATCTGGATGCCTCGAGAGATAGCGGAGAAACTCTTCACGTGACCGGAGAAGCATCACCTCGGTGAGGTTGTTTGTCTGGAATACATGGTGCTGGTGTGTTCTCAGCACAGTGATGAGAATGACTATATTCCTGAACACTGATCTGAGTCTATATCATTGGCACCTTGCCGTCTTGACAGACGATAGTTTGTGCTCTAAAAAGGCATAATAACTTTTAACTATGGCGGTAGCGAGTGTGACTGATAAGGCCAAATTGCGCTGTAAATGTCCGTTCACAGTGGGTGCATGTGAACACGTGGTCATTTCCACCATCATGCACCATCTTACGTCTCAAACGCTTGGTGTGTGACTTTTCTGCAATAATTTTCTCCTTTGACTTTATTCCATTTCTGATATTTGCCCTCCATGCAACACGTTCAGCGGCGACTTGCTACCAATGTGCATTATCAATGCCTGTATCAATCATGTCCCGCTTACACACATCTTTGTATCGTAGTAGAGGCCGACCCTGAGATCTCTTACCCATCTGTAATTCACCAAAAAAGATATCCTTTGGTATTCTACCATCATCCATCCTCCTGATCTTTCCAATACTTCAGTATTTGTGATTTTGTCTTGCCACTTAATACCAAGAATTCTTCGCAGACACCGCATATGAAAGCTGTTTAAATTGTTCTCTTGGTGTGAGTAAGTTGTCCAGGTTTCACTGCCATAGAGAAGAGTACTAAGGACACAGGCTTGATAGACAAGGACTTTTGTTTTGGCAGTTTTGACAGTTTTTTTTCCTGTTCTCGACTCTTTTTCTTAACCTGTTCATTGTTGTTGCTGCCTTACCAATCCGGATGTTGATTTCCTGATCTAGGGATAATTTGCTATTTACCACTGATCCTAGATATGTAAAATGGTCTACTATCTCTAGTTCGGCGTCGTCAATAAAGATTGATGGTACCCCATGTGCACCTTGTGACATAATCTGTGACTTCTTTTTGCTAATTGTTAAACCAAATTCAGAACAAGCATTGGAGAATGCAGATAGTAGACATTGCAATTCTTCCTCAGAGTGGGTCGTAACTGCAGCATCATCTGCAAAAAGCAACTCTCTGATCAGTACCCTCCTAATTTTGGTCTTGGCCTTCAATCTCTGAGCATTGTAGAGGCCGCCATCTGAGCGTGAGTGAATGTATATACCACCATCCTGATCACGAAATGCATATTTCAGTAGAAGTGAAAAGTATATTCCAAAGAGGGTGGGAGCTAGTACACAACCTTGCTTAACTCCACTCTTGATTTCAAATTCTTCAGAAGTTGCACCATCAAACTTGATTATACCCTTCATGCCTGTGTGGAACGATTCCACAATGGACAGAAGAGTTGGTGGGCAGCCAATCTTCTTTAGTGCCTTGAACAGACCCTCACGACTGACCAAATCAAATGCCTTTGTGAGGTCGATGAAGGCAATAAACAGTGGTTGATTCTGTTCACGGCATTTTTCTTGCATTTGTCGCAATGAGAATATCATATCAGTGGTAGACCGGTTCTGTCGAAAGCCACACTGTGATTCGGGGTAGACTTGATCTCCTAGGACTTGAAGTCTGCGCAGAACAATTCTGGCAAATACTTTTCCAACAATACACAGAAGTGAGATACCCCTATAGTTGTTACAGTCGCTCCGATCACCCTTGTTCTTGTACAGCGTTATGATGTTTCAATCTTTGAAATCCTGTGGGACTTGTCCTTCACGCCAGCATAGCTCTATTAGCTGGTGGATCTGTAGAGTGAGTGTGTCTTGCCCACTCCTGATAACCTCTATTGGAATCCCATCCTTACCTGGAGCCTTGCCAGATGCAAGTTCATTTATAGCACACTTAACTTCTGTTATGGTGGGAAGTGTGTCCAGGTGGTCAAGAGTTGGTAGAGCCTCTATGGCGTTAAGGGCATCATCCGCTAGTTTGGTCTCACTTGAGTAAAGCTCTAAATAGTGCTCTACCCATCTGTCCATCTGCTGTTTCTTATCAGTGATGACTTCTCCAGTCAAGGTTTTTAGCGGTGCACTTCTTTTGATCACTGGACCACAGGCTTTCTTTATTCCTTCATACATGCTTCTTATGTCTCCCTTATCACTTGCGATTTGAATGGACTCACATAACTTGATCCAATAATCATTTGCACACTGCCTGGCAGCCTTTTGCACATCCTTCCTAGCTTGCCTTAGCTCACTCAGAGTGTTACGCGTTGGTCTTTCCTTGTTTCTTAAGAGAGCTTTCTTCTTCTTATCAATCAAGGGCTGCAGAGTCTCGCTGTTGGCCGCAAACCAGTCCTGCCTCTTATGATCCACAGTGCCGTAAACCCCTACGGCAGTTTTATAAAGAGTTTCCTTAATTAGACCCCACTTTTCATTTACTGTACAATTTTCTGGTGTATCAGTGAAAGCGTCTTCAAGTTGCTGTTGAAACTGAAAGCACTTTTCAGGATCATGAGTGTTAATAATATTAATCCTGGGGCTAGATTTGTGTTTAGCTGTGTAGATTCTCTTTGGTCTCAGTCTAACTCTTGCAACAACCAAAGAATGATCTGTATCACAGTCAGCACTGTGGTAACTAGGAGTCAATGATATATGGTTCAGATGTTGTCTCCGTGTGATGATGAAGTCCAGCTGGTGCCAATGGCCGGATCTTGGATGTTTCCATGTGACCTTATGCATCTCTTTTGTTTTAAAAAAAGAGTTTGTAATACATAGGTCATTACTGGTGCAATGCTCCAGCAGCCTTTGCCCATTTTCATTCATGCGACCGATGTTGTATTTTCCAAGGGACACTGGTCATGAACTCGAGTCCTTGCCCACACGAGCATTGGAATCACCGAGCATATAAATGTAGTCAGATTTTGGAACTGCCTTGATCACGGAGTCTAACTCCTCATAGAACAAATCCTTCACATCATCAGAGGAATCGAGTGTCGGTGCATATGCAGTAATAATGGTGGCAAACCCACAAGAGGTTGCCAAGCGCAGGGATAATAGTCTTTCATTTCCTCCTGCTGGAATTTCAATCATTCCCAGTAGCGAATTCTTCACTGCAAAGCCCACACCGTGTTGCCTTTTTTCTGCCTGCCCTCTACCCTTCCAGAAAAAGGTGTAGTTGTTTTCCCTGAGTGACCCTTCCTCAGCGAGGCGAGTCTCCTGCAGGCCAGCAATATCAATGTTAAGACGATTGAGTTCGGCATCAATCACAGCCGTTTTTCTCACATCGTCAATATTGGTCAAATCAGTGGAAAATCCTGGACACATGGTTCTCACGTTCCAGGTTGCAAGCCGTAGCTTGAGTTTTCTATTTTTATTTTTGTTTGTACCTGGTGCATTGGTTTTACAGCCTGCGATTCAGATTTTGTCCTAGCCCCAAGCACCCATTGAAGCAGGCAGGCTGTGGCGGATCAGCACCCAATTGGCTGGGGGCTGCCCAGCTTGAGGCGGGCGGTAGCTGATCAGTGACACCTATAGGTGTCTCCCACCGTCAGAGGCAACGCGTGGCGCCCCATGTCTACGCCAACTGACAAGGACTTATAACCCGTAACAGTTGCCTCTCGCTTTGATTCCGAGACCAGTTAAGACCAGGGATGGAGTTATTGCCTCTCCATAGCACAAAGCCTGGGCTAAAATATAGAGATCATGTGTTGCCCATGCAGCATGATCCCTCTCTCGGCCTGCCTAGTTCACACCAGAGGAAAGGTAACACCCCTACATCTGGAACAAGACAAGCTGCAGAAGCTGCCGGATCAGCAAAGCAATGCTCTAACTGTCCGCCTGTCGGAGCTTCGATCCTAGACCAGTCGCCAACCAAGGCTTAGGGCCTGGTCTGCCCTGCCATGACAATTTTGTCTTTAGCTTGCATTTCCTCGCACCAGGGTAAGGCTTGTACCCTCCCAATTGCGCTCTTCCGCCCGAAGCCGTTGGCACAATGTGGGGTGTCGGGTTTGGTAAGCGCCGCCCAACGTTCGGCGCTAACAGAAACCAGGTAGTACCGTCTGAGTCTATATACACTTTATAATATACGTCACACATTCTACACATTACACACACACACTTCTCCTACATATACTCTTTGCTTTAATAAATGTCTTGTTTTTATTTGTTGAAGCTAGAGTTGTCAAGTATGTTATGTTGGGGAAGAATGAGAGGGGGCATGATCCAGGGGTGAGTAAGAGGGAGAAGAAGGTGTCTTCAGATTGAGGGAGTGTTGTGGACGGAGTCTGCTGAATATCTCCAGGATAGTGATATTGAATTAAAATAAATGTGGGTGTTGATTCCCCTCACTCCAGGGACGACACTAAAGTAGTAAAGAAGAACAAAGAACTACTACGACATTCTTTACTTACGACACTATCTGATGACATTATCTTAGCTATCACATAACATCATCTAATCTATCTCGTGACATTGTCTAATCTATCTCATAATATTATCTAATCTATCTCATGACATAAACTAATCTATCTCATGAGATTATCTCATCTATCAGATGCCATCTTGAAACCCTTTCTTTTCAGACTATGAATTGAACCAGTCCTCCTTCGGTAAAAACCGGATGCCTTACCTTTAATCCATTCCTCTAACTCATTCCTATAACCCATTCCTCTAACCCATTCCCATAACCCTTAATCTAACCCATTCCTCTATCCCTTCCTCTAACCCATTCCCTTAACCCTTCCCCAAACCCATTCCTCTAACCAATTCCCCCAATCAATCAATCAATCATGTGCCATGCCGGAAAGCGTGGGCGGTCATGACTCGCCATTTCACTCGCTCACCAGCGTCGTGGATCAGCTCAGTGTTCCTGTCTCGTCCATGCCATGTGGCCAAGCCATCTAGATATTTTCCTCTCGGTCTTCCTCTTGGTCTCTTCCCTTCGATCTTGCCAGTTGTCACCAAGTTATCCAATCCATTTCTTCTCGTAACATGTCCCAAAAATTGTGACTGTCTACGTCTAATTTCTCTAATCAATTTACGATTCTCATTTGTCTCCTGTAGTACTTGGTCATTGGTTTTTCTGTCTGTCCATGGTATTCTTTGCATTTTCCTCAGAAACCACATTTCTGCAGCCATCAGATGTTTTTCAGCTTGACTGCACATTGTCCAAATTTCACATCCATACAAAAGAATAGGCTTTATGTATCCCATCAACACTCTTTTTCTCGTTTCAATTGACATCTTTTTATTGGTCAGAATGGTTTTCATCTTGCTAAAGGCTACCTTAGACATGGTGATTCTTGTTCTAATCTCTTCAGGGTATCTCCTATCAGATGTTATGACTGTTCCGTCAACACCTCCTCTAATCCATTACTTTAACCCTTTCTCTAACCCACTCATCTAACCCATTCCTCTAACCCTTCCTATAAACATTCTTCTAACCCTTCCTCTAACCCATTCCCCTAACCTTTCCTCTAACACATTCCTCTAACCCATTCCCTAACCCATTCCCTAACCCATTTCCCTAACCCTTCCTCTAACCCATTCCTCTAACCAATGCAGCCCCTTATATATTAACTAATTAACTCCGGACAAACAAGAATACGCTAAGATAAATAAAGAAATAAAAGATAAATGTGGGAAGGCTAAAGAAAGTTGGTTAAACGAGCAATGCAAAAAAATTGAATTAAATTCCATTAAAGATACAAAAAATATGCACAGACAAATCAGTGAGCTTACAGGAAGAAAAATAAGAATAAATACAGGGTGTTTGAAATCAAAAACAGGAAAGATAATATTAGAGGAAGATGCTATAATGAAGAGGTGGAATGAGTATATAAGAGAATTATATGAAGGAGAAAGGGAAGCATTAACAGAAGATAGTAACTTAGAAGGTCCACCTATTCTGAAAGAAGAAGTCGCTGACGCTATGAAACGTATGAAGAAAGGAAAAACAGCTGGGCCAGATGAAATCACAATAGAAGAATTAGAAGTATTGGGAGAATTTGGAGTAGATATATTAACCAAAATGTTGAATGATATTTACAGCAGTGGATATTTACCCAGTGATATGCTGAAATCTGTATTTATAGCTATACCAAAAAGACCAGGAGCAATTGATTGTGAAGATTTTCGTACAATTAACCTTATAAACCATATCACTAAGCTTCTACTCAGAATCATAATGAGAAGAACCAAAAAGAAAATAAAAATGGAAATTAGTGAAGAACAGTATGGATTTGTGGAAGGAAAGGGCACAAACAATGCAATTTATACATTACGGACACTAATAGAAAGGTCAATAGAGAAACAGAGAGACATATATTTGTGCTTCATAGATTATACTAAGGCATTTGATAAAGTAAAACATGATGAGCTGATTAAAATGTTGGAATATATCAACATTGATGGGAAAGATCTCAGAATAATAAAATCTATTTACTGGAACCAAACAACAGCAATTAAAATGGGAAATAAAGAGGGTAGTTACGAACAGATAAAGCTAGGAGTACGACAAGGGTGTGTCTTGTCACCAGATCTTTTCTCCCTGTATAGCGAAGTAATAATGAGAGAGATCAAAGAGATGCCAGGAATACTAGTTGGAGGTTATAATATAAATAATATACGCTATGCAGATGACACAGTATTGGTGGCGGATAATTCAACAGACCTACAACAATTATTAGACGTTGTAGTAACAGAGAGTGCAAGGAAAGGACTCTCCTTGAATATCAAGAAAACAGTAACAATGGTAATATCAAAGAAAATGGTGACACCAAAATGTGACATAGAGATAGAAGGGAAAATCCTTAACCAAGTTGATAATTTTAGATACCTAGGGGCATTTATAACATCAGATGGAAGATGTACAACAGAGATTAGGAGCAGAATAGGGCAGGCAAAAGCCGCATTTCAGAAAATGAAGAGTATCTTATGGAATAAGTCACTATCACTGAATGTAAGAAAGAGAGTGCTGAAATGCTATGTAGAACCAGTTTTGCTGTATGGCAGTGAATCTTGGAATGTAAATGAACAAATTAAGAAGAAATTAGAAGCAACAGAGATGTTGTTCCTGAGACGAATGTTGCGAATTCATTGGACTGCCAGAGTAACTAACGACGACTGCCTGAAAGAAGCTAACGAAACTAGAACATTATATACAACAATAAGACAGAGACAAACAGCTTTCCTCGGTCATGTGATGAGAAGAGAGGCATTGGAGAACATCGTAACAACTGGAAAGATCGAGGGGAAGAGAGGCAGAGGTAGACCAAGAGAAGTGATGCTGGATGGATTGAGACGGTGGCATGGAGGAATATCAGCAGCAGAGTTGATCCAGAAAACCAAAGACCGAGATCTATGGAGAGCCATGAACGCCTACGCCAGCCGGCACGGCACTTGATGATGATGATGAATTAACTCCGATGATATCTCTAACAATGCTATGCCCTTTCTTCAGTTCTCCACGCGACGAACAGTTTGAAAAGCCCCGGCGTAGTTGGATATCCTAAAGCCTTAATCAATATTTATTTTCTTGCACGCTCCAAGTTCTATCACATGACATCTGAATAGGATTTCGCGCCAGTTTATGGCTGGCGTTCTACACCCCTGTATCTTGTAGAGGAGATGGAATTGTCTTGTAGGAGCGTCAACGCTAACGTTTGTCCCCCCCCCTCCCCCCGCCATTCATGTCGCTGAAGAGTTAGATTGATCTGTGACCGTGAACTTTGAATTTGTGTAGATGGTCGTGAATTGTTGTGTACCGGATCAAAACATAATGGTCTGGCTTTGTTTAGACGAGGCGGTTGCGTTTGTGTAATTGCTTGGATGCTACGCTCGTAATGTCATGAATGAATCACTAAAAATGAGAAGTAGATTGTGAGCTTTACTAGAACACGATTACAAGAAACAAAATGGACGGTGTGGCTAAAGCCTTTGCCAGCTAAGAATAATCAAACACAAACCGACACAACTACATGAAAATACAAAGGTTTCTTATCTGTATCCTTGTTGCGGCTGAATACGTCTTAAGCGATCAACGCGTTTGATGACTATCTGTGGATTGAATGAACCAGATGTGTGATTAAGACGGGTCAGTGGACTAAAGGTCAAAAACGTCACAAGCAATGGGATTGGCCTAGCCACCCAAGGAGATAACGCCTGCTTAGGTGGGAGGGGGGGGAGGCTCTTATGTGTGCGAATGGTATAATA
>OY992876.1:91993438-92000938 GCA_963921405.1 Cepaea hortensis | reverse complement strand
AGACAGACACACACTCACTCTCTCACTCAGACTCACTCACTCTCTCTCTCATTCTCTCCCGCCCAATCTCTAACTCACCCTCTCATTAACCCATTCACTGTCAGACAGACAGACAGACAGACAGACAGGCAGGCAGGCAGGCAGACAGACAGACAGAGAGACAGACAGATAGACAGACAGACAGACTGACAGACAGACAGACAGACAGACAGGCAGGCAGACAGACAGACAGACAGACAGACAGACAGACAGACAGAACAGAACGAAAGAACGAACAGACTTTATTTTCAAAGGGTAACAAATTGGGCACGCAGGCCCGTCTTACATTCGGCCCCTCCACTCACTCAGCTTTCTTTCATCAACAGTGCATAGGAAAAAACATTGTCACATGAATTTTATAAACATAAACAATGCATATTACTATGTTATGAGACACATCCACCACCCACCCACACATCCCCTATTCACTCCAACTCCCCCACCCAACCACACACATAACCCACACACACATACATTCCCCCACCCATCCACCACATCCCTACACCTACACATCTCCCCACCCACACACACCTCTCACCCACCACACATCCCATCCACCCACACCCCAAGCACACATACATTCAATAACCCACACATCCCCCACCTACACACATCTCTCCACCCACTCACATATCCTCCTCCACCCATTACCCACCAACAATCACTCACCCACATATCCTCCTCCACCCACACACCTCCACCCACCCAGCCAAACACACATTCCTCAGCCACACACACATCTCCCCGTCAACTCACATATTCCGCACCTACCCACACACAAATTCCGCACCCACCCACATAATCTCCCATCTCCCCCAGCCCACTCACAGATCCCGAGCCCACACCTACAAACAGCCCGAACCATCTCCTAACCTGCACACACTCACCCACCCACATATCCTCTAACCACCCATCCCCCAACCAAACATCCCTTAACCACACACCCTTACTCATATACAATCACCCACCCACACATCCTCTACCCAACCACACATCCTCCATCCACCCATCCCCCAGCCACACATCCCTTAACCACACACCCCTACCCATATACACACACATCCCCACCCACGCACAATCTCCCCACCCATACAGACATCCCTCCCACCAACACATCCCCCATTCACAAACACACACCTCCCATCCACGCACACACAACCCACACACACATCCCCAACTCATACACTCATCCCCAGACACACGTACTTATCCC
The DNA here is from genome assembly GCA_963921405.1 of Cepaea hortensis. Classification (NCBI taxonomy): domain Eukaryota; kingdom Metazoa; phylum Mollusca; class Gastropoda; order Stylommatophora; family Helicidae; genus Cepaea; species Cepaea hortensis. The sequence goes on along the minus strand of OY992876.1, from coordinate 91,999,686 downwards.
TCAACCACTAACACCCACACATCCCTTACCCTATCATCAACACATACATCTCCTATCTACCTACCCACACTCACACACCCCAACCACCCATCTAAGCACACATCCCCACCCTCACACACATCCTTCACCCACCCGAAAACCAAACCACACCTTCACCCACCCACACACACATCATTTATCCACAACCAGCTCCCCTCCCACACAACACCACACCCACACACATCCCGGAGACACATCCCTCACCCATACACACATCTCCCCACACATCTCCTACCCATCCACACATCCCCCAACTACAATCACCCTCATTACCCACACATACATCCTCCATCCAGCCACACACCCCCACCCAGCCAGACATATCCCAAACCCACACACACATCTCCAAATCCATCACCCACACCCATCATGCACCCCTCCCCAACCCACATACATCCCCCACACATATCTCACCCACACACACTCCCCACCCAGCCAACCAAACATCCCACACCTATACACATCCCTCACCCACACCCCCAAACCCACAACCACCCCCACCTGCACACATCTCCCACCCACCACATATCCCCACACCCACATCTCCCCACCCATCCCATAACCCATCATCAATCATCCACCAACATATCCTCCTCCACCCACTCACCCACAACCACCTAGCCAAACACACATCCCCACCCGCACACACATCTCCCCGCCAACCCATACATCCCGCACGTACCCACACACAAATCCCCCACCCACCCACACACACATCCCCCCATCCCCCAACCTACTATTATGATCAAACTCCCACACTTTACACACACATACAGTGACGATTGTCGTGAGCATTGTCGCAAAATTGTAAAGAAAATGGAGAAAAATTGTACATATACATTTTGTAACTTAAAAATTAGTGATGCAATTCAACTCTCTCTCTCTCTCTCTCTTTCTCTCTCTCTCTCTCTCTCTCTCTCTCTCTCTCTCTCTCTCTCTCTCTCTCTCTCATACTCTCTAATTCTCTCACCCAATCTACAGTGATGTACATGTGTTCGTGTTATAAATTATAACATCAGTTGGCATTCAAAATGGTAATATGAACATGAGAATACACAACGTATATGGAATAGCATGTTAAGTCACTCTCTCCATCTTTCATTTACTCAATATCACACTCTCTTTCACTCTAACTCACACACAGACAGACACACACCCTCTCGCTATCAAATACACACTCCCTCGCGTGCGTAAGAAAGCATATACACATACACACACGAGCATACACACAACACACACACGCAAATACACACATATGACAGACAGACAGACAGATAGACAGATAGATAGATAGATAGATAGATAGATAGATAGATAGATAGATAGATAGATAGATAGATAGATAGATAGATAGATAGATAGATAGATAGATAGATAGATAGATAGACACACAAAAACTCACACACACACACACATACACAAACACTCACATCCTCACACACACTCAAAAAACACACACACACACTCAAACACACACTCACACAAAAACATACAAACACACTGACACACACTAACACACACACACATTCACACACACACACTCACACACGCACACCCACACATACACTTACACACACAGACACTTACACACACAGACACTGACACACACTTTCACAAACACACACACACTCACATGCACACACACTCACACACATACACACTCACACACACACTCACACGGACAAACACACACACACATTCACTCTCACATACACTCACACACTCACACAAACACACACACACCCACACACACACACATACACACACACACACTCACACACACTTACACGGACACACACACACACACACTCATACACTCATACACTCACACACTCACACAAAACACACACACACACACACATACTCACACACACTCATACACGCACACAAATGATGTAAAATGATTGCATAGAGTCCCCGAGGCTCGTGTCGATGAAAATAGCCAATCAGCGGGAGTCACGTGATTATGCAGCCATTGCTCCGGGGATAGAATTTGATCTAAATGTATCAAGTGAAATAAACAGCAGCAAAGAAATCACTCTTTTGAAATTGGTTTATAGAGTTTAAAATGTATTTGTGCTTTATCAGCGGTCTTATTAGCGTGCGTATGCGTGCGTACGTATGTGTGTGTGCTTGTGTGTGTGTGTGTGTGTGTGTGTGTGTGTATGTGTGTGTGTGTGTATGTGTGTGTGTGTTTGAGTATGTATGTTATTGTCAGGTCTTAGTCAGATATGACTGAGCTACCGTATAACAGTAGACGGTACTACCTGCTTTTTGTTAGCGCCGAATATTCGGCGGCGCTTACCAAACCCGACACCCCAGGCCCTAAGCCTTGGTTGGCAGCTGGTCTAAGATCGAAGCTTCGACAGGCGGACAGTTAGAGCATTGATTTGCTGATCCGGCAGCTTCTGCAGCTTGTCTTGTTCCAGATGTAGAGGTGTTACCTTTCCTCTGGAGTGAACTAGGCTGGCCGAGAGAGGGATCATGCTGCACGGGCAACACATGATCTCTATATTTTAGCCCAGGCTTTGTGCTATGGAGAGACAATAACTCTATCCTTATTCTTAACCGGTCTCGGAATCAAAGCGAGAGGCAGCTGTTACGGTTTATAAGTCCCTGTCAATTGGCGTAGACATGGGGCGCCACGCGTTGCCTCTGACGGTGGGAGACACCTATAGGTGTCACTGATCAGCTACCTCCCGCCTCAAGCTGGGCAGCCCCCGGCCAATTCGTTGCTGATCCGCCACAGCCTGCCTGCTTCAATGGGTGATTGGGGCTAGGACAAAATCTGAATCGCAGGTTGTAAAACCAATGCACCAGGTACTAATAAAAAGAAAAAATAGAAACCTCAAGGTACGGCTTGCAACCTGGAACGTGAGAACCATGTGTCCAGGATTTTCCACTGACTTGACCAATGTTGACGATGTGAGAAAAACGGCTGTGATTGATGCCGAACTCAATCGTCTTAACATTGATATTGCTGGCCTGCAGGAGACTCACCTCGCTGAGGAAGAGTCACCCAGGGAAAACAATTACACCTTTTTTGGAAGGGTAGAGAGCAGGCAGAAAAAAAGACAACACGGTGTGGGCTTTGCAGTGAAGAATTCGTTACTGGGAATAATTAAAATTCCAGCAGGAGGAAATGAAAGATATTATTCCTGCGCTTGGCAACCTCTTGTGGTTTTGCCACCATTATTACTGCATATGCACCGACACTTGATTCCTCTGATGATGTGAAGAATTCGTTCTATGAGGAGTTAGACTCCGTGATCAAGGCAGTTCCAAAATCTGACTACATTTATATGCTCGGTGATTTCAATGCTCGTGTTGGCAAGCACTCGAGTTCATGGCCAGTGTGCCTTGGAAAATACAACATCGGTAGCATGAATGAAAATGGGTAAAGGCTGTTGGAGCATTGCACCAGTAATGACCTATGTATTACAAACTCCTTTTATTAAACAAAAGAGCTGCATAAGGTCACATGGAAACATCCAAGATCCGGCCATTGGACCAGCTGGACTTCATCATCACACAGAGACAACATCTTAACCATATATCCTTGACTCGAAGTTACCACAGTGCTGACTGTGATAGGATCATTCTTTGGTTGTGGCAATGGTTAGACGGAGACCAAAGAGAATCTACACAGCTAAACACAAATCTAGCCCCAGGATTAATATTATTAACACTCTGAAAAGTGAAATTGAAAAGTGCTTTCAATTCCAACAGCAACTTGAAGACGCTTTCACTGATATACCAGAAATTTGTACAGTAAATGAAAAATGGGGTAAACTTAAGGAAACTCTTTATAAAACTGCCGTAGGGGTTTACGGCACTGTAGATCATAAGAGGCAGGACTGGTTTGCGGCAATCAGCCAGACTCTGCAGCCCTTGATTGATAAGAAGAAGAAAGCTCTCTTAAGAAACAAGGAAAGACCAACACGTAACACTCTGAGTGAGCTAAAGCAAGCTAGGAAAGATGTGCAAAAGGCTGCTAGGCAGTGTGCAAATAATTATTGGATCAAGTTATGTGAGTCTATTCAAATCGCAAGTAATAAGGGAAACATCAGAAGCATGTATGAAGGAATAAATAAAGCCTGTGGTCCAATGATCAAAAGAAGTGCACCATTGAAAACCTTGACTGGAGAAATCATAACTGATAAGAAACAGCAGATGGACAGATGGGTAGAGCACTATTTGGAGCTTTACTCAAGTGAGACCAAACTAGCGGATGATGCCCTCAACGCCATAGAGGCTCTACCAACTCTTGACCACCTGGACACACTTCCCACCATAACAGAAGTTAAGAGTGCTATAAATGAACTTGCATCTGGCAAGGCTCCAGGTAAGGATGGGATTCTGTGACATAATCACCAACCATCATTGTACAGTGCGTCACCATTTGCACACCAAAACAGAGGAAGTTATACAATTGACCGCACTAACGCGAACGAACACCATCATGACACCAAAGATGGACAGGTGTCGTCTAAATTTGGAAATTACAGCATCTACAACTAGTGAAACCATTGGAAGGAGCAGGTCACGTGATAACGACTCTGACCTGCCGCAAGCGTTTAATATTCAAATCGCGCACTTCTCCTCCAAACGGCCTGACGAACAGTCAGATAACTAGTGTGACCGATGTTTTTCATGAAAAAGACGGCAGTTTGATCCTAAATCCGAGGTAAGCGTGTGAATCCTCAGATCTGTGTGATGCCCAGATGTGTACAGTAGAGGTATCCAGTGTTTGTGCGTCAATTTAAATGTATTACTGATAAAATAAAACCTCTGAAATGTTAAATTGTCGACTGCAAACTTCTGACTACACAGAGCCTTTTCCCCGGCAAAACTGCAACCTCATACTTTCTCAAAACTGCAAACTCTGAAGTTCTTCAATATATCTGTTCGCTTGAATGTGTGCATACTTCAACAATCTATCACAGAAAACTGTACGAGGTGAGAATTCAAACGCACTCTTATGCATTTCATCAAAACTGCTTAAGTTGCTATCTGCTAACCACAAGACAGCTTGTGCACAAGAACCACTGCCTCGCTTGAAAACGTACTTATTTCTGCCTATTCACAATCTAAAGAGCTGAGAGAGAGAGAGAGAGAGAGAGAGAGAGAGAGAGAGAGAGAGAGAGAGAGAGAGAGAGAGAGAGAGAGAGAGAGAGAGAGAAAGAGATTATATCTTTCCTTTCCTCTTCATGAATTGAAATAATAGGGTTTGATAGAAAATAGTTATATTTATGTGTCAGATTTTCACTTAGACAAAGCACTCATTAGCTGCATTGCCTAAAACGGGTTACGCTTCACAGACGCCATTTGTGACAGACGGCCTAGATAATCTGTCCAGACCAAAAGGTACATAAAACCTCGGTCTATAGTCAACTGTTGATAGCCAACAGAATGGACATGATGTGCACTGATAACAGAAGAAGAAGAATAAAATAATATGTAGAGGAAGAGAGGGAGATTAGGAGAGGTACATTTTGTAGCAACCTCTTACTAATGTATTGTTGTCATGATTTTGTATGAATTATATTTTGTAACAAATACACATCAGAAATTCTGTATGATGGCCATGAATAACAATAAACTACTAGATGAGTTATACTCATATTAACTGATGAAGATGGGGGAAAGTGGTACAATCTATGAGAACCCCAATCAACAGAAGTTAACTCAACACACTACACAACACAGCACACCACTCAACAGTACAACAGCAGGTAATGGAAAATTATTTAGGAGAAGAAGAAGACAAATTAGTTAATTTGGCAGGTGCATAGAAACATTTATATACACTATGCATAACCAAAATGAGTTGATGAAGATGTTGTATTGTATGCCATTTATTAAAATGCATCTAATCCTTGTCATGGTCTTGCACTATCAGCTTGACTTAACTGCTCAATGGAACAACACATCATTACTCTTATCAATGTCTGACTGTACTCTTCTCAATTAACCCCAGGTACACCGAGAACATGCATACAGCAGGTAACAGATGATAGCAGGTGCATCCAGTGTAATAATCTCTGACCACACACAAATTAACACAACACCAGATCAGAGGAGGGGGGAACCAGTTCCTACTTTCAAGGTGTTAAACTTCTTCCAACCTTATCCTTCCTGTTGTATCTTGTTCATTATTACTAGCATACTGGAATATTACATTGGTAGGATTATACATACCTATGTGA